>JAECUM010054902.1:0-21229 GCA_016617855.1 Megalonaias nervosa
CTGGAAATTTATCTATAGAAAAGCATGGGAACTATGTATTATGGCTAAACAAGAATCCTTCAGCCTGAAATCGTTTTTGACAAAAGAGGTATGTCTGTGAACATATAGAAACTGCATATAGTCTTAATTATGAAATTAGTTCAATCCAGTTCTAATTTTGAATTGAGTGGAAATAGGATGGACAATAATTGCAATGAACATGATAAATGTAAAAATAAAGAATACAGCTGAGAGAAATATTAATATATCTAATATGAAATAGTTTTTAAAAAAATATCCATACTCTGTTTTTAAATAAACGATAATATGAAAAAAATATCTTTTTTACATTTTTTTTTATTTTATGGGGGTGGGTGAAGAAAGCCAGGTACTGAAAAAGACACTGAAGCAACGACAGCTGCTGCTGATGACTATGCATTGAAAGCAGATACCCATAGGAAAATTTCCTTTGTTACGACATCAAATAGTTGGAGGAAAATTGTCACAAAGCTGCATTTGGAACTCTTGAAAAACAGCTTGATGACATCTACAAGAACTGAAAAATTCACTCTAAAATATTTTGGACTTTGTAAATGGTGTAGTGTAGACAGAGTAAAATGAAAATTGTTTAGTTACTGTACATTAGTATAATGCCCAGATGTTGGATGTATAGTATTAATGGGAAGGGTATCAATGACCGTACTCTTGACTTCATGTTTTTTGTTGGTTTTTAAAGTAAATTTGCAAGAAATGTTCCTTGTATGAAGTAATAGTAAGTATTAACATGTTTACATAGAGTTTCCTTTATGTATCCTTTAAAATTAATATAATAATGCACCTTGAAAAACCTTAAAAAACCTTGAACATTTTGAAAGAAATATGCTACTAACCCTGCTTGTGAGACTGCAATTTGACACATGTAATCCTTATTCTCACTTGGCTCAGTCATTCACTTCCAGAGTTCCTGTACAACATAAGGTTCAGAGAAGGCAATTGAGAATAGACCACCCTGATAACATCTATTGTGCTGCCTTATTTAAATACCTTAAATACAAAGCTATCGAGCTTAAAGGGAATGCTGTACTCTTTTTCTGTGGCAACAAAGCTAAGATGCCAGTCAGGGAGCCAGATAAACCAATATCAACAGGAGTTCGAGGTTGTCCTAGCATCACACTGTTGCTTGAAAATTGTCTGCTTTGGACCATGATATGAATGAATGCTCCCTCACACTAAATGTTGTTTTGGAATGCAAAATACCAGACTCTTTCAAGACATCCTTCGTGAGAGGTCAAGTTACTACATTTGTCAATGATTCAGTGTTTCAGACCACTTCTCCCTTCTGACATGGTGTACACCTTCAAAAAATTCTTGTGCAACATAATCCAACCCCTACTGTTCTCCTCAAATACACTGATGGTGGTACTGACCAATATAATACATTAGAATCAGTAAAGTGTGCAAACATGTGCTTGTTTAAAGAGTTTGACTTGGATATGTTAATAACAGTGTGATGTTCCCCAGGACAGTTATGTCAATCCTGCTGAAAGAATTGTGTCCGTTATGAACTATGGGTTGCAGAATATATCGACAGAAAGACAATGGCTTAATGAAGTAACAGAGACTATCCTGAAAAAGTGCAATACATGTAGTATGAATGCAGTACGAGAAATGTCGAAAAAACACCCCCAGTTGGAAAAAAAGTGGACTGAATCAATTGAACCTGTGCAGTCGATGATAAGAAATAGATTCCAGTGGGTGAAATTAAAGGAAACCCCATTCAACACCATCGATCCTGTAACAAAGGAGGAAACTGAATTGCTGTTGAGGCATCTAAGGGAGTTTTTTCCAGAGCTGGCTCTTGATAGATTCCAGAAGGTACATACAAAGAAATGCCAGAAGTACAATGATTGGAAGGAGATGCACTGTAAAGAAACCCAGAATGCTTTCCAAATACGGAAGTGCAGTGATGAAAACTCTTGCTTGAAACCTCAAATTGAGAAGCCTGAAAAATTACATTGGCTGCCTGAACCAATGCTGGATGAAAGCAGAATGCATTACCAGACATATGAAACTCTTATGAATAAGGATACCAGAGAAGCAGACAGACCATCGATAAAGGTGCACAAAACCACCCTGCCAGTCAAGGTGTGCAAGTCTAGTCATGTTGATGAAACTGAGCCTGAACCCAGCACAAGTACAAGCAACTACATCAGTAACACTACTTCTGTATATGTAGAAAATACAGAGATAGCAGCAGTCTTGGAAAATGAAACACCTGCTTCATGTTATGTACCAGTGTCAGCTCAGATGGCAAGGGCTACAGCTGTCTGTGTTGAATGCAGGAAGATGAGGGTTGTGTATGCTAAATCCATGTTACGTCAAAGGAGAGAAGTTATGTTGGCAACTACTCTTAGTGAATATGAATATTCTTGTGGATCTAACTTGTTTCAACTGCCAGCCCCATATCTGTCAGAAATTCCATAATATTAAGGCCAAATTTACAATGTGCAACACCCATTGAAATCCCTTATTATGGTGCAGAACTAGGCCGAAAAGATCTCTGTTCATTCTTGGTTGTGAAAATGCAGAAACTGATTATTCTCTAATAAATCAATACAAAACAGTTTTACCAATCTGTTTGGATTGCCAAAATCCTTGGAAAACCTCCCATCAATGAAAGACCTTTTGGAAAACAAAACAAATAATGTACCGGTACATTTTATACACTCGTCTAGGACTGTATGCAGTACGTCCTGACAGTGTCTGTCTGTAAACTTTTTTGTGTCACCTCCTCCTGGACAACAAATGCTTTCTCCACCAAACTTGGTTGGCATGTAAAGCACAAAGTGGAGGTATGCATATGGCAAAGGTATTCAGCTCCCAACTAATTTTGCAAGAGGTATGGTTTTTGTACCAAATATGGATATAAAGGTGTCATTAAGTGTCTCCTACTCTTTCTAGACAACAATAGATGATGTACTGATCAAACTTGGTAGACATTTGGCAAGGAGATTTAAGTTAGATTAATTTTGTAAGAGTTAGTCATTTTTATTGTATTTAGACTATATGGATATAATTTTGCATCATCTTATTCTCCTAGATGACTAATGCTATCTTGATAGAACTTGTATACCACAATGAATGTTCTGTATCACCTATATTTTTAATGTTGTCTTTTGTGATTCCTTTTGTAAAACATTATCTTCAGACTTGGCTGTTTTATGAAGTTCAGCTTCAAAAAGTGGTATATACTCCACTCCAGTTCTTATTCTGAAGTCAACAGCACTGTATATATTAATTATAACATGAATAGAAGAGAATGTATTGCCCCATTGCTCTCTTGTTATTTCATGGCAGATATAGATTTGTTTTTCCATGTTAAATGTGTACATTAAAACAAATAGCCAGCAAATTAAAACATATAAAACAGATAATAGTGTTGTTTGTGAATTGTCACCATAAACTCCAGAGGTCCAAATCCACTTGAGCCTGTTTGTGTGAAAATGGACTGAAGAGCACCTGGGGTCTTCTTCTATCAACAAAACTTGCTGCCGAGGATACATAAATACATAAAGATGCTTGTTAAGGCAGAATGTTTACTCGCGGTGAACCTTAATTATAATACACATACCTGTGTTTGTGAAGAAAAAAAAGCCTACCTACCTACCCTACTTTTTGTGGTTATGTAAACCTGAACCACACATAATTTTTTGGGCTTTATCACTAACCTCACGTTGTTTTAGACTCAAATTAAACATTATCACATACTTCAAACTTGAATGCTTTCACTCCAGTATGCATCCTCATATGCAGTTTTAAACTTCCACTGTGACTAAACCTTTTATCACACATTTCACACTTAAATGGTTTCTCTCCAGTATGAATTCTCATATGGTCATTTAGCCCTCCACGGTGACTAAACATTTTATCACACACTTCACATTTAAATGGTTTTTCTCCAGTATGAATCCTCATGTGCCGTTTTAAATTTCCATTCTCACTAAACATTTTATCACATACTTCACACTTAAATGGTTTTTCTCCAGTATGCATCAACATGTGCTTTTTTTGAGTTCCACTATCAGTAAACATTTTATCACATTCTTCACACTTAAATGGTTTCTCTCCAGTGTGTATCCTCTTGTGCTTTTTTAGACTTCCTCTTTCATTAAATAATTTATCACATACTTCACACTTGAATGGTTTGTCACCAGTATGTATCCTCATGTGGTCATTCAAACTTCTACTGTGACTAAAATTTTTATCACATACTTCACACTTAAATGGTTTTTCTCCAGTATGAATCCTCATATGATCGCTTAGATTTCCACTGTGACTAAACATTTTAGAACATATTTCACACTTAAATGGTTTTTCTCCCGTATGCATTCTCATGTGCAGTTTTAAATTTCCATTCTGACTAAACGTTTTATCACAAACTTCACACTTAAATGGTTTTTCCCCAGTATGCATCCTCATGTGCCTTTTTAAATTTCCATTCTGACTAAACATTTTATGACACACATCACACCTAAATGTTTTTTCTCCTGCATGCATCCTCATGTGCTGTTTTCAATTACCACTTCGACTAAAGACTTTATCGCATGCTTCACATTTAAATGGTTTTTCTCCTATATGCATATTCGAGTACAGTTTTAAATTCCCACTCCATCTAAATATTTTATTACACGCTTCACACTTGAATGGTTTTCTCCACTATGCAACCTCATATGTTGTTTTAAATGTCCACTCTCGACTAGTTTGGTTCCCTGCTTAGCATGCTCCCTATGTTGCACTCCACTATACTAAGTCAGGTGAACGCCAACGCCATATTGTCACGTGATCAAAACAACTGGCCTTGCATGGAGAGATCTCGTTAATCTAACCGTGGCACATTTATTCCTTTAATATTCTGTTTGTTAGTGACACAATGCGAACTTTACTAATATTTTCGATTTGAACTATAGCAGTCGTTATCTTGTGTTCGAGCTTAACCAGCAAATCGGCGACGTAGGTATTTTTACAAATATTTCTACAATTAGGCGAAGACGAAGTATAGGGATACACACAACAATATTTTGTTAATATTGCACATTTCCCACAACGTCATCTCAAACATTCATTTTCCAATCGATTCCTTGATAAATTTTACGTTGAAATTGATATGAGGTTATGCACGGCAGCTTTAATTTTGCCAAAGATTAAGACGAAAATATCTTCCCCATTTTACCAGTGGTGAGGGTCACGATTGTTTTGCAAATATTGCCCACTTCACACTGCGTCATCTAAAATATTCTAGTTGCAATGAATTCCTTGATCAAATTTACATAAATACGTATATATCGTTTTCCATGACAGCCCAAAGTTTGTCAAACATTAAGATCGATATAACAACCCTCTTCCACGAAGGGGCGAAAGTGACGATATTTTATCAAATATTGCACATTTCGACTGCATCATGTACGACATTCCATTTGCTATAGATTACTTGATAATTATTACGTCGGAATTGGTATAAGGTGATAGATGACATTCTTAATTGGCCAAAGGGTAATACCAAATCCCTTAAAAAGGGGGGGGGGGGCATATGTTGCCAAAAACTTAATATTTTAGACAGCATTATCTCAATGTTCCATTTTAAATCAATTGTTTGATCAATTTTACATTGATATTGATGTATCATTCAACATGACAACCCACATTTTGCCAAAGATAAGACCAAAATACCAACCATCTTTTATTAGGCTGACAATTTGGCTAACATTGGACATTTCTTACTGTCACCTAAACTGTTCCATTTCAAACTGATTTCTTGAAAGAAAGTGGCATAGCATCCATAACAACCTGGGGTGGGGGTGAAGGAGCCTAAAATACCATCAGACAAACTTTACTAGGAGTGTGCCCTATCAATAAGTCTTTGCGAGAGTAGGAGCCAAATTTCTTGCTACACCACTTACATTGATATTGATATTTTACTGTAAATATATTCTATTCATTAGGCAAGGCACATTAATTGCCTCCACATGATAAAAATTTAATGTGCTGCTGTCTTGCAAGATTTCCAAAATGAACCATGAATTGCATTCAGGTTTTATTCACATGCTTCTATTGTTAAGATTCTTTAAAATTCATTCACTATATCATCATAACTGAAAGACAATGTTAGTACATTTAATGTTAAGCACTGTACAGAAGTTTTAATGTTCTCATCACTAATCTGATTTGCTTCCATAATGAATGCTGTTTTCAATATTTAGTTAATAAAATTCCAAAACTTAGTATAAACTTAATTTTTCAGTATCAATGTAATGTTGAGAGATGCATTTTTAAGGCTAACATTGTAGACAAGTTGAGACAAATGTTTCTTATTTATTTTGTACTTTTCATCATTACTGAAGTATGACATGAAATTGAACAGTATTTTCATTTCTTATACTGTCACAATCATTCATCCAAATATATGTTCTAACAGTGATTTCTCAATTTAACCAAATGTGTTGTTAGATTTAAATATAAAAACAAATAAAACACACTGACATGTACATTAAAGAAATCATTGAGCTTTGTATGATTAAATATGGATTGCAGTAACCGAGTTACTTTGATTTAAATGAAAATGTATCAAATATAACACTTGCATATGTGACTTTCTTAGTTTCTCTTTGTCATCTGTCATTGTCATGTTCTGATAACTGAATACATATAGTTATATGCAAATGTGATACATATTTAAATGTACGCCCATGTGTACACATATGAAAAAAACTGACAGCATTTCTTACAATTGTTTTGTGTGTGTATATATAATCTCAAATGAGTTCATTAATAAGAAATAAATTATGTAACATTCATATCGACTGATTCAAAAGAGTTCAACATCTAGTATCAATTATACTTGTGTTACGATGGACATCAGCTTAAACATATTCTACATACACTTTATACAGTATTAGTACTGAAACACATGCCAGCCTATTACGATGCATGTAGTTTTCATGATAATTATTTAATATACATCAAAAGAATACGACTTAAACTTGGTTAAGTGTTAATCAGTGAAGTCTTCATAAAGTATATGTATGTGAATCAGTGACGTCTTCATAAAGTATATGTATGTGAATCAGTGAAGGCTTCATAAACTATATGTACGTGCAGTCCTTAAGGAGCATAGAGGGTTTCTATTTAAGAAAAACTAAAATGGGGGTTATGTAGTTAGAATGAACATTTTCAAAGGATTTTTTTCTAACATCAACAGATTTCAACTAAATTGGATGACACAAAACACTTTGTATGATCTTGAATATCCTTTATCATTCAGATAGTAATGGTATCTTCCAACACACATATGCACACACACACACATTAAGAACAACCTCTAAAACAAACTTGCTTCAAAAATAAATTGTAGTAGTTTTTATTGATATAAAAATTCTCAATATTTTAACAACATGATGTTTGTAAAAAATATTTCAGAAGACAGACTGCATGAATGATAAATGGCTTCATACTAAGATTGCTTTGCTGACCGAAAAAATTAATTAAATCACATGTACACTTATTGATATATATCAATCTTCATAAACTAGGTTGTTTGCCAGTGTTACATTATCAAAGCTTCTCATTTTCATCCTATTTGCAGATGACTTACTTAGATCGAATATGTAATATCAAACGAGCTGTCATGAAATATAACCAGACAATTCTTGCTTCACAGACACCAATTACTGAGCTCAGGTCCAGACAAATAGATGCTTTGTACAACCTGAGAGAGTCCAAAGACTTAGTTGTTGTATTACCCACAGGATATGGAAAACTTTATTTTTTAACTGATTCCTTTCTACCTTCAGTGCAAAGTCGTAGTACTGGAACCTCTCAATGCCATTCTTAATCAGCTTTGCTCCACACTTGATGGGCATGTGATACGTGTCACTAAACATTTTCAAGATCACAGTACCTTATGCATGGGTGAATTTTCATATATGGTTGGACACCCAGAAGACATACTGGATAAAAATGTTCTTGAATGTCTACTTGAGGCTGAATGGACAAAGCAGCAAGTATGCTTGATTATTGATGAGGCCCACTGCATTCTGCAGTGGCAGGATGAATTTAGACCTGTATACAAGGAGATTAAAAATCTTCGGGCTCTTTTCTCAGTTTGTATAATACATGTATGTGCTATGACAGGAACTATTAATAAAGGCAGCATCAAATCTATCAAGGAAGAGTTGAAACTTTCTAGATGCAGCATAATTAACTGTACACCTCTTCTAAGAAAACTCATCAGTTTGCTGGTAAGAAGACGACCTCCATATTCAAGTGACACAACACCAACTTCCCCTTATGACTGTGTTCTCAAATCAGTGTTTGAGGACCTTATTAGAACAAAGGAGAATGGAACATGCTATCCTGTCACAATAGTCTACACAAGACTTGTATGGTGTGGTAAAGTTATTGAGCAAGCTAAGCTACTTCTAGGTGATCAACTGTACAATGGAGAAAAAAGGAAGAAAATTGCATTGTTGTGCAATACCACTCTCCACAATATAACAAAGTAAATGAATATATTCTGTGCTGTCTTTCAAGTGAAAACAATCCCATAAAAATCATTTTTGCAACAATTGCATTTGGAATGGGGGCAGACCTTAGAAAGTTGCATTGAGTGATTCATGCTGGATCCCCATCTTCAGTGGAAGGTATACTCATGCATACCATAAAATCAGTCTTTGTTGTATGTATATTAAGTCTGAAAATATATACAATTTGATACCTGCATATTTCTACTGCCTCAGATATAATAGCTGGAGTCTGTTGGTCCTTTAAGAAAAGGTTTGTGCACAAAACAGTTATAGAAAATTAACTTCTTCCTTGTGTTCTCAATTAATTTACCAGTTCAATTAGTTTATTTTAGGAGTCTAAGAAGGAATGCAATATTTAATTCAAATACATGTATAAATATTTCTCTTCTCATCAAGTCTACTGAAAATGGAGATGTTTTCCTTATAAATTTTAATATGGATAATGAAGTAGGAAAACCCATTGTTATATTGACTTCCACCATATCCTGAACTTGTTTTTAGGATATGAGAAATTACTTTCATTTCAAGCATGAATCCAATACTCGGTTTTCATGTGTGTTCGATTATATATATGCCGCTAAGAAGAATGTCACAAACGTAGTCCATGCAGCGGAATCAGCCCATTACAGTGCTAAGATCACGGAAAGTTCCAGCTGCAAAGAGCTATTTGAGATTACTAACAAGCTAATGTCAAGGAACAAATGTACACCACTTCCAGCTACCTTCTCTCTAGTCGACCTTCCGGACCCTTATGCAAATTTCTTCCGTGACAAAGTACAAACCATCAGAGATAAACTTGACAACACAATTTCAGGTGACTCGTCGTCACCATACAGTTGCGATACAGAATTTCAGCGGCAACCGTTAGCAGCATTTGAACCTGTCTCTATGGATTTAGTACGTACAATCATGATGAAGAGTGCACCAAAGTCATGTGAACTTGATCCGATTCCAACGTCACTGCTGCTAGAGTGCTTAGATCCAATATTGCCTTCACTAACTGATGTTATTAATACCTCTCTCTCATCTTGGGAATTCCCATCATTTTACAAAACTGCCATTGTAAAGCCTCTGCTGAAGAAACCAACACTCAAACATAATGATTTAAAGAACTGCCACCCAGTTTCTAATCTCCAATTCATGTCAAAAATCTTAGAAAAAGTTGTTCTATCCCAACTTGTATCTCATCTGAATTCAAACAGTCTTTTTAGCAATGTACAGTCTGCATATCGCCCTTGCCACAGTACTGAAACTACTCTTCTGAAAGTAGTCAATGACTTTCTCTCTGCTTTGGATAGCGGAAAAATTACAGTTCTCACTCTCCTTGACTTGTCTGCAGCATTTGACACTATAGATCATGATATATTACTTCACCGTCTCCAGCATGTATTTGGCATTCATGATACGGCCTTACTATGGTTCAAGTCCTACTTGGTCAACAGGACACAAATTGTGTCCGCAAATGGAAAACACTCCAGCCCAGTTGATCTATGCTGTGGTGTTCCACAGGGGTCTGTTCTTGGACCTGTTCTCTTTATTATATACACTCAGCCACTCTCAAGTGTCATAGATCATCACCCAGTGTCTCATCAATTGTATGCTGATGACACCCAAATATACAAATCTAGCCATCCAACTGAAGTTGAAGCTACCATCCAAGGCGTAGAGAAGTGCATTTCCGATGTGAAATCATAGATGACATGTAACAAGCTGCAGATGAATGATGATAAAACTGAAGCCATTCTGATTACAACACAAAGACTTTCTCATTCACATCCTTTGCCTCAGACAATAAATATCAGCAACACCGACATTAAATTTACATAGTCAGTACGAAACCTCGGTGTTACTCTTGATAGTACTCTCTCATTGCACCAACATGCCATGAACATATGCAAGGCTGCATATCTTGAGCTGAGACGCATCAGCTCCATTCGCAAGTATCTTTAAGTTGATGCCACTAAAACACTTGTGTGTTCCTTAGTACTTTCAAGACTGGACTATTGTAACTCAATTCTGTCTGGTTCCTCTCAATATCTACTCCAGAAACTTCAAAAAGTTCAAAACACAGCTTCTCGGATCATCCTTAGAGTACCACGATCAGAGCACGCCTCTCCCCTGCTCTCTACCCTACACTGGCTATCAATACGATCCAGAATTAAACACAAAATTTGTTCTCTGTGCTACGTTTCACTGACGGGCTTCAGTCCAAAATACCTATCTGACCTCACCCATGTGTACACACCTGCAAGATACTTACGCTCCTCTTCTGACACTCGTATTCTCATTATTCCCACTATGAAAATGAAATCATATGGACAACGCTCTTTTGCATACCAGGGCCCAGCAATGTGGAACGAATTACCCACTGCACTTAGACACTAAGACCCAGTGATCTCATTCAAGAGCGCTCTTAAAACACCTATTTCAACTGCAAGAACAGACTTAAAGACCTAATAATGTATCCTTATAATGTATCCTTACCTTAAATATTTACAGCATGTTTTCTGTTTCTAATTTTGTGGTGTTTGTTTTTATTTTTGTAATCATATCTCTTCAGAGCTTCTAAAGACTAGGATCTATACAAAGTCCTCATTATTATTATTATTATGATTATTATTATTATTATTATTATTATTATTATTATATATATATATATATATATATATATATATATATATATATATATATATATATATATATATATATATATGTATATGCTCGTCAAGTCTTGCTTATATGCATGGTACATCACATGTAAAGCCATACATTGTTTAGAATGTTCTATTTGAGTATACTGGTATTCTAGGATAGAACCATGGACTCTCTCTAGAATAAAGAAATACGTATTTTCATTTCACTTCAGACTATGTTCAAGAGGTTGGTTGAGCAGGAAGGGATGGCCTTAAAGCTGAAGCCATATTTTGTTTACAACAATAATGACTTATCTTCAAAACTTCTTGAAAAGGATATGAAAGGATATTTAACACTTGAAACTGGCTGCAGATGCCAATTTTTGAATAATTATTTTGACTGTCCATATGAGGCAGCTGAATTTATATGCTGTGACCTTTGTCAAAATGATGCACTTGGAAATGCATTTCGTATGAAACAGATTGCAGGACAAAATCAAATAGATAGATACCTTGTGCATATGGCTTTAAAGGAATATGTGAGAGCTGATATATCTGGTGAAATTGCATTTCACCTGAATGATAATTTACTCAACGCATAACTGAAACATTTGATATCATACCTATGGACATAAATGAAATTGTAGAGTATTACAACATGCCAAGTACACTGCTGATTCACAGAATGCAATACTTGTTACCTTTAGGAAATAAAAAGTTATTCAGACCAAGCAAGTAAATGTCAACTGCTCTGGTGGCCTAGTAGATAGAGCATCTACCTTGTATGTGTTAGGTCGCGGGTTCAAACCCCGGCTGAGTCATACCAAAGACTAAAAAACATGGTAGTAACAGCAGCCTCACTAGGCACTCAGCATTAAGAGGTTAAGTGTTAGTACTGGTGGCCTGGTATCAGGATAATGCTACTGGGTGGGACATGATGCTATATGTCTGCGGCATGGTGTCCCTGTGGTAGACATCGCTATAAAATGTCACACTACAGACACCGTAGCGATATGACTGAGAAATTGTTAAAGCTAGGTTAAAAATGCAAATCACACACACATACACACAAGTAAATGTATGACCTGTCACCCTGCTTGATTCAAATCTGTTTTAATTTTTTATTGACTATGACCTTGCCAACAGGACAGAATAAAGGTGGGCATGAGTGTAGGTGAAAGCATAATTTAAAAATAAGACCATTGTCTCCCACCCCATCACCTCGAATTTGGGATCTGACTTTAATAACAAGTTATTCATCATTCTCAAATTACCTTAAACTTGTATCAGGAGCAGGAGACAGTTTGTGTGAAGACAAGAAATATATGACATTAATAGCTTCAGAATTTGGGAATTGTATCACAGGAGGAAAAAGATAAGCCCTAAACTTACCTGTTGAAGACACTATCACTATAGAGCAAATGAGCGATGCCTATGTCTTGCCTCTGCCAAAGTTGGAAATACAACTAGAGAAATGTTGTACAAATTGCTTACTTAAACAAACCACCAATTCCCCATCATCTCACATGGGGGGGGGGATTATTCTGATATCATTGATTAGCAAGTGTGGTACTAGTGCGTGACTGCAGGTGTAAGTACAAAAAGGGGCAATAACTTTTGTGTGTGTGTGATTAGATTTTTAATGTAGCTTGAAAAAATTTTCAGTCATATCACTACAATGTCTGCAGTGTGGCAGTTTATAGTGATGTCTTGCACTGGGGCATAATGCCACAGACATTTATCACGTCTCACCCAGTCACATTATACTGACACCAAACTCACCAGTCCTAACACTAACTTTTTAATGCTGAGCACCAAGCGAGGCAGCTGCCAGTACCATTTTCATAAGTCTTTGGTATGACTTGTCTGGGATTCAAACCTGTGACCTGCATCCAAGGTGGATGCTCTAACCACTTAGGCCATCGGAGCAGTTAGCAATAACTACTGCAAAATTTATAACAACACTGATTAATCCATGTTTGCACCATCATAAGATGACTATGCATGTAATATGTACAGTTTATCACATATTTTTGTCATTCACTAAGAATAATGGCAGACAACTCTGTAATTTATTCTACTGAGGTTTAATTTAAAATGGGCTGCTATTCGTATGTATTGTGGCAGATGATGGTTCTGGAAAATTCCATGATGGAGGTTTACTGATTGTTTTTAGAATTTTAATGTTACTTTCCAGATTCAAAATCCAGTCTAACTTGTGATAATCGATCCAGGACTCAAACTCAAGTCTGTTTACTGAATCTGCTGGTGCCTGTATACTTTTGTGAGCACTGAAAGACCTGCCTGAATGTGATACAAAAGGTTTCACTTCTCGCAGATCATATATCATTTTCAACTCGTCAGTATGAGAGTTTCTCTGTCTGTGATAGTCTGCCCTCACTTTTACATCAGATACATTGTCAGAATTATCAGCAATGTTGTCCATGACAGTTACTGCTTTAGATCTGGCCAGTTGGTTTTTATCTTTGTTCATTGGGCCCAGTCCTTTAAGCGTTTTCTTGGTCCTTTTTTCAAGGTGTTCCATTGCTAGATCTGCTGGTATATGACTATCTTTCTTACCCCGATGTTGACAAAAAGGCCATAGATACTTTGATATGCAGTGCGCAAATTATATGATGCTTGCTGATGCCATAATAGGCTCAAGATTTCTAAAGCATATTTACTTCTGCTGTTATGACTCTTGAACATCAACATCATGTATTTAAGGCAACCAAGTAACCTGTCCCTGTCAGGTCTGTGTATCACATCCAAAAGCTCCATGTACAGTAAACCAACCTGTAACACAGTATGGCCATACTGTTGCACATGATCAGTGTCCATTGGCTTTAAAACTGTCTTTTTTCCTCGCTTCAAAACATGCAGTTTTAACTTCCTCATTGCTAACTTTAACTTGAATGGGGATCAGTGAATCCTTGACTGTTTCTTCAACAATCATGTAAATCATGTGCCCTGAGAAGACACACATTTCAATAAAATGATCCATAGTCTGCTGGAGCCACATATCTGTTATAGGGTCTGGAGGTATTTTCTTGGTTGGAGTACTGTTTAGATCACAAAGTCCAAAGAAATCACACAGTGCCTCAACAATGTATGATTTAACAAATGACAAAAAGAAATCTTTGGCTACATCATAATGATTCTTCATGTCATAGTTCACATCATGCCACTTTATACGAATTCTCTCTCCATTCAGAGAGCCAGTTTCAAAACTATCCAAACTTAAGAGCTTCTGATAAGCCATTGTCAAGAAATTCATAGCTGTATGCCAGAGTTCAAAAGTAACTGGATACAGATCCCTCAGTCTCTCTCTGGCATCAAAAGCACCTTGATGTAATCTTTTTGCACCACTAAATCTCTCCCTGGTCAATTGATCACCACCTATATGCACTGGAGGATGATCTGCGCATCCATAGATTTCATCTATCGTTTCATTGTATGACTGCATTATCTTACAGACATCACTATACTGTTGTTCATTGTAAGAAAGAACTGGAAGTGGAACTATGACTGATTTTATTTGCAAGCTCCTCAGAAAATTCACCTTCAATTTCACTACAAAAGAAATCTTGAAACTTTTTCAGAAAGGGGAGATAATCCACTACTGCATTTAAAATCAGGGTAGAGTAGTTGGATTTTAACCTTCTCTGATCTCTCTCTGATGGAGATAGCTGATCCAAGGCTAGGTCTTGAACTGATCCCTGTGGCTGGTCTGGTAGATTGGCAAAATTCATGTGTTGCACAATAGCAGCAGATGCAAACCAATATTTTGTCCCTCCATGATAATTTTCCCTTTCATGTCGCATCCCAGTTTTAAAATTTACATTGTCCCCAACAATTCTGAAAACTCTTCCTTCCCTGACTGCTAACTGCAGCTCCTTAAAGCGTGAATTGCCTAACTGTTCCACTTCTCTAATGGTAGCTTCATGGCTATTGGACACACGCAGAATCTGCAATCTATCAAAAACCTGTTGGGAAGAAAAAAAAATCAATGAAACCTTCTTGTATCATATTATCGTACTGATGTCTCCTATTATTTATACACAGAAAAGGTCTCATATGCTTCAGTGTATCTACAATAAAAGACAAGATATTGAATTTGACCACTGAAACATAAAATATTGCCATCTGTGATAGCTGACTGCTTATAAAATTGACAAATGTATAATAAACTAGCAGCATGTGAGTGATCAGCCAGACATATGATTTGTACATGAATCTGTATCTACAGATGCTTGGCCATTAAGCTATAATAGCTTATAATGCCAAAGCCATGCATCCAAAATAAACCTTATAAATAAACATTGGTAGAAAATGAGTGTTATATCAGGGTATTGATTCACAATGTGCATTTGACAATGTAGTTTGATCATATCCTGTCAGCCATTTACAGTGTATACCAGTATTTTTAAATATTATTAATTGTATAACATTTTATTGAAAACTGGATGAAATTTATGAATTGTTTGGTTTCTGTTTGATCCATTAAAGTTTAAATGATAATTACTGAAACTTGGTTATGCTGGTTACATTTCTAAGCATTAAGGTTATGCACTTACTATTCAGCTAAAAAGGGTTTGAAATTTTGCTCACTCTTTATCCATATAAAATTTCATGTTATTACCTGTTATTTAATCTAAAGAACATGTAAATAGAACTGGAAATGGCTTGTACATTCCTCAGAAACTTTATTACATGGTAGAAAAAAAGTTTCTTAAAGCTGTTTTTGTCACCTTGTAAGACCTCCATTAGGTATGTTTTCCTTTAGAAATCAGAAAAAAGGTAAGAAAAGGGCCAGAAATAATGAACATATAAAACATGAAAACAGTTCTGAAAAACAAAATAAAATTATTCAGAACTATATAACAAATTCACATGCAAGATTTTGAAAATATACATGCAAAATATCAAGATACAGTTAGAAACATTTGGGTAAAAGGGAAGCAATCGTGTAGCAAATAAGTAAAGGTGAATAAAAGTGCCCAACTCAATCATTGTGTCACCCAAATTTTATCATGCATGATAAACATCAAATGTGTCAATAGACAATAACTTTCCCTACTTGATGGCAATACTGGTCACAACTATTGACTTCTAGATTGTGATTATTTTAAAATGATGAAAATTCAATGTCTGTTTCTAGTTGGTCTAAAAGTAAGAGTATCCTGTGACTTTAAGGAAAGATTAACCAAAGTTCAATGAAACGTGCAAGTAGCAATAACATCTTCTGAAAATAAAAATAAGAATTCTGAGATGCACCATTTGACTAAATAATATACTGAGTGCTAGCTTTGTTCAAGCACTGAAAAATTGGGGATACAATATTTAAAACCATGAAAATTCAGAAAGTATGCCATGCATTGTCAACAAGTTAAACTGTTGGAATATTGCAATGATAACAATACATAACAAACGAAAATAACTTAGACCTTTTCATGAGTCTGTTCATTTTTCGTAGTGATAGCTATTATCTTCTGTACAAGTAATAATTCCACAAATCTATTGTTCATAAGTATTGAGTATACAAGTCCTAACTTCGGCAGACGTGATCTAATGGGCTGAATCATGCCAAGTTTGCCTGTTGGCAATGCTACTGCTAGTAATACTTCAGCCAATATCGGGTTACTCAGAAAGAGTCCTGTGCATATATCATTTCATGAAAAGGCTGTTAAGTCACGATTAGGATATAAGATGCTGCTTTCATTCCTTATACATTTTGAAGATGCCTTTTGTTCAACTTCCCAGATGAATAACATCTTTACAGCTTTTCTGAGTGAATCGCGATTCAACACAGTCTCTGCAATTGTTTCAGTGGAAGTATATAGTGCAGCATGCAGCAGTTTTGCTCTATCAGAGTTACATCATCAAATGATGATAATCTTGTATCTGATAATTTGGTAGCTAATGTTTCCACTTCATTTTTTGATGTTGCTAATTTATCACATACAGAAATATAGCTCCACTCTCTTTAGGTTTCTCTGAAAAAGAGATATGTAAAGATCAAATAATACATATATCATGTTTGTTTTAATAATATTAAGTGGAAGAACTGCATGTTGTGTGTAGTTAAAATGAGTGAGTGTTCAGATAGAGGTACTTCGGCTACCACAAGGAAATGAGTTTAGGTTTTTGATTGTGTCAATGGACACTGCAATTGAGGTATAGTAGCTTATGTAAAGCCATTTCTCCAGACTGATTGGCTAGAGCAATGCATGTAAGATATTGTCTGCTGAAACAAAATAAGATTATAGTTTAACAGTCTTTCTGAATTTTGGACTACAGTACCTGTTAATTTTTTATGCCCACAGACTGCCATTAAGTGTAAAAGATTTTGAATTATATCACAATTTAATGATAGTTATCTATATTTAATTTCAACTTAAAATGCCTGCTCAAACACCTACCTTTTCCACTGTCTCTGCTTCTAAATTTGTATTACAGTGTGATGCTTTTTTAAACAAATTTAAACCTCATGTTTTATACCTTATGTCCAAGACTGGTAAGACTGGGTCTGTTTGTGTAGATACTGTACAAGAATAAATGTGATCATACTGAGTTGATGCTTCATTTTTTCTTGAACTGTTGGACACGTCACTAATAGTGGTGCTATTATCAGTGGCCAAATATGCAGAAGGGAACAAGCATTTCACCCTGGCATGCTGTGATCTGCATGAAGCTCCTGAACATATAGAAAAATTCATACAAAGATTTTTTAAAGCACACACCAAACATACTCAATATAAAAACATAAAAGGATTACACAGCCACAAGCTATATGACTGTACATGCTACAACCAAATAATCAAAAATATTAGGATAAGTAGGTTAGTGGTCTTTCTTCAAAATATTTTCCCTCAAAATAAACACATCAATCTAGTTGCAGAGCCAAACTTTGCATGAAAATAGTAGACGAAAACTTCCAGGTGGACATATTGTTTGCTTAGGTGTGATTGATTTATTGTTGTTGCCGTGAACTTATTGCCATTTCTCAGTTTAACTGGTGGAGGAAGAACGCAAGAAAACACTGGAAAGAATCACCGACCCATGGGAAGATCCAAAGAGATTCATATTCTGTATATATATTGCTAAACGAAACCTGATTTTACAAGGCCAGTAGTTTGAAAAATGTAGTGTGCACACTCCTCCCAGAATTTGTTAACACTTGCTGATGGTATCCCATGCTCCTCCACAAACTCTATCATTGCTAACTTATCTTCTTTGCTCCATTTCTTGTACGATCTATTTTGGTCTGGGAACTGCAATCAATAAACAGTTATGAGCTATAATGTTTGAAATGCACTGTAAGTATTAGTTGGTACTTGTTGTATAAATCTCAGACTCAGTAACAAATACTTTTATCAAGAATTTGGAAAGACAAATAACTGTTAGTTAAATAGCTATTGTTACGTAATAATGCAAGTATTTACCTATTGTCTTCTGAAAATAAAGACCACATTTTCAACCCCCATCCTTAATGTTAAATGGCTGCTAACTACATAATAATGTAAGAAAATTACCTGCTAACAACTATTATAAGAACCAAGATAATACACAGAGTATATAATAAAAGTAATACTGGATTACAAGCTATAAGCCAATGAAATGTGTGCTTATATGTCATTTATATCTTAATGTAAAAACACACATGATGTAATAAAATACAATACAGTAGTTTTGTAATACAGTTAATGTAAGTGTTACACTGTGTTTGATGTATGCATATAATAATGGCATGGTAAACATTCAGATATAATGAGTGATTCTATGAGTTTTCATTACAGTACCTCATTATAATAATAAATACTTTTCATATTCTCATGTGTACGTTACAAATGCATAAATAATGATAAACAATTGATTTTAATTAATACTTATTTACTTGTCTTACTGATGAGTTAAATGCCAAAAATTCATGTATAGTTTTAAGAGAATATCTGTTTCACTTTTGTAACAGATCTGAGGCAAAGTGAGTGTCAACATAAAATGAACATCTCCTTAAACAATGTCTTGAATGCAAACCTTGATGACAGACATTCAAACCTTGTGCAAAGTGCATCAGTATAGAATGTTGCCAACTGCAGCTGTCAATACATAGTATAACATACCTCTGTCTGCGCTTCTCTCTCTGCAATGGAGTCTTTCCTGTCAGTGATGACCTGTCTTTTACAATAGGTTTGGAAACTAGAATGACGCTCCATTCTATAAAATCAAATTAGAACATTTCAAGAAACATGTTTTTTATTTTTTATCCTCACTAGGTATCAAAGTATCAGTTCAGTATATTTTCAAATGGCACAATAATTATTATTAATTTTGTAACCATTTGCTATTGTGAAAAAAATATAGATATAATAAAGATATTACTGAAAGCATCTTTTTTTATGATAAACGCTTCACATATCTTGTTCTATTGTCACTCATTAAACATGCAATATTAAAATAAAGTTCCCTTAACAAAAGGATATCTATTTAACTTAATACCATGAAGATTTCATCATAAACTTTGGCATGTATGTATAGTTTAATTTAATGCTTGATTTTTTTGAACAAAATATATGCCCATCTAAACACAGATCACCAGAGTAAATACGATTTTACCAATTTGGTACTTTTTGGATCAATCAGTCAAAATGAGATTTTTCATTCCATTACTCGATCTCAATCCAAGCCTCCAGCAAACCTTCATAAATGAAGGCTAGTGTTTTGGTTTTAATGAGTGCTAGCTACACATGAACAGAGGGATCCTTTACCCACCCACCCCACCCCCTACCCATGCCCTTCTAGATTTCTCCCCTCTGACTCTTTACAAAATTCTTAAACAATTCCTTTAAACTGGGTTGTTTTATATTGACTCCTATTATTTCTAATGTTTATATAATCTAACATAAAGTCATGAATGACGTTTTATCTCTATTCCAAAAAAGGTGATACCCAAAATTGAATAAGATGCATCAAGCCCTTTTATTGCAAAAACATGTACCTTTTTATTTATATATAGCCCCTGAATCATTCGACCAAATTACTACTCTCTTTGAGGAACTCCATGATTAATCTTTGGCAAAACCTGTGCTGTTGCATAGAACAATATATTAATATCAATGTAAAATTGATCAAAGAATTTATTGCAAATGGAACATTGAGATGATGCTGTCTAAATTGTTCAGTTTTTGGCAACATTTGCCCACCCCCACTTCATAGACGGCAGTTGGTAGTTTGGTATTGATCTTTGGCCAACTAAGGCTGTCACCTATCACCTTATATCAATTCCGACGTAATAATTATCCAGTAATCGATAGTAAATGGAATGTCGTACATGATACAGTCGAAATGTGCAGTATTTGACAAAATATCGTCACTTTCTCCCCTTCGTAGACGAGGGTTGTTATATCGATCCTACTATTTGACAAAATTGGGGCTGTCATGGAAACTGATATATACGTATTTATGTAAAATTGATCAAGGAATTCATTACAACTAGAATATTTTAGATGACGCAGTGCGAAATGGGCAATATTTGCAAAACAATCGATTCCCTCACCCCTGGTAAAATGGGGAAGATATTTTCGTCTTAATCTTTGGCAAAATTAAATTTGCCGTGCACAACTTCATATCAATTTCGACGTAAAATGTATCAAGGAATCGATTGGAAAAGTAAATTTTGAGATGACATTATGGGAAACGTGCATATTAACAAAATATTGTTGTGCGTATCCCTATACTTCGTCTTCGCCTAATTGTAGAAATATTTGTAAAAATACCTACGTCGCCGATTTGCTGGTTAAGCTTGAACACAAGATAACGACTGCTATAGTTCAAATCGAAAATATTAGTAAAGTTCGCATTATGTCACTAACAAATAGAATATTAAAGGAATAAATGTGCCACGGTTAGATTAACGAGATCTCTAAATACGAGGCCATTTGTTTTGATCACGTGACAATATGGCGTTGGCGTTCACCTGACTTAGTATAGTGGAGTTCAACGCAGGGAGCACATTAAGCAGGGAACTAGACTAGGGTT
>JAECUM010054905.1:0-24251 GCA_016617855.1 Megalonaias nervosa
AAAAAAAATAAATTCGTTTCAGTCTTATAGCTCATGTGCACTGACATGAAAAATGATGGAAGGGAGGCCTTTGTGTGACTATATTTGTAGTTCCAGTTTTGTGGTTGCCTCTTTTATAGTTTTGTATCTACTCCGAAAACAAGTTATTGGTAACGCATACGTTTCATCAGATAGTCATTTGCATCTGTATTGTTTTATACAGTTTGTTACATTAACATCTACGCAGTTTAGGTTTTAACTTCATTTATCTAACCGTACACCAAGTTTTAGATACAAATAGCGATCTTACGAAATCAAAGGCGCTACACAAACACCCGGAGTTGGAATAGATACCATACAGTGACTACTTTATGTGTGTTTCCTGCAGCAATGGATGCTCCAGGATGCCGCCACATTTGAACGCCATGCGGTTAGGCACTGGATGGATAGAAGCATTTCGTTGAAGAAGTTAATCATTGAAATTACAGGCGTAAACAAGCAAAAAATATATATTTCACGTAAAATCAAGGCACTGAAATATACACTCAAGTAAAATCAAGACTCTGACATATATACTCAAGTAAACTTTTACCTACCGCGAAACTAGCCGACCCTTAAAACAGAGACGCATGTTTATTAACATGAAGCGACAACTGACTGGTCAATCATTGGCAGTACACAGCAGAGACAGATCTTCGTTGCATAATTCGCAGTATTAGTAGACAGTTAAGTTTAGTTTCGATAGATACGTACCTATTTGGCACTTGGGTTAACAGTTGCAAAGATCAAGCAAAATTATATGCATGCATTGTGCATTTCATTTCTTTAATTGTGACCTATGTTTTGTGGTGCAAATGATTTTAAAAAAGCGTTCTCATTTTCTAATACGTATTTATCTTTTAATCGATTGCCTGTCATTACTGTCAAATCGTAAAGGTCTTTAATTGAACTTCACGACCAGATCCTGCTTATAGTACAAGTCACACGGGTCATGTAGGCATTCAACACCGACTATTTCAGTAATGGGTGTCATTTTTTTAAAAATCGGATTCTACATACCTTTAGGTGGCAAGTATTCACTTCATCTGGAGACCGCTCCGGTGGCCTAGTGATTAGAGCGTCCGCCTCGGATGCGGGAGGTCGCGGGTTCGAACCCCGGCCGAGTCATGCCAAAGACTTTAAAAATGGAACTAACAGCTGCCTCGCTTGGCGCTCAGCATTAAGAGGTTAGTGTTAGGACTGGTCGGCCTGGTGTCGGGATAATGTGACTGGGTGGGACATCATGCTACATGTCTGCGGCATGATGCCCCAGTGCTAGACATCACTATAAACTGCCACACTGCAGACATCGTAGCGATATGACTGAAAAATTGTTAAAGCTACGTTTAAAATCCAAATCACACACACACACACACACACACACACACACACACACACACACACACACACACACACACACACACACACACACACACACACACACACACACACACACACACACACACACACACACACTTCATCTGGATTCGTATACACCCATATTCCTTTGGAAGGTCATTATTTAGATGCTCCGAGAGGTGCATACGGCAAAATCAGTGTTGAAGTACGTAGACATTTTTGGACGAAACGAACCTAAAGGTGTGATCCAGTACAATCCGAATTGAATGTTGCGCGCTGTGATGTCACAATGAAAGCTAGGTATATTGATAAACAAATTCGTACTACCCTCGATTGTGACGATTACTTTGACCCAAGTTTGGTACATGGCCACCATTGTAGAAGTCCATAGAGATAGATAAGTTTCTTCTGGAAGTTTCTTGGTGAGAGTTGAAGTGCAGAGCATTCAATAATAAGGATTGAATAGACTTTGGTTACAGAAAATTAGTGTTAAATTTTAAAAGACCAATTTATATTTAATTTAAGATGAGTAACTGCGCATACATGACCCATGTGACTTGTACTATAAAAGCAAACTTTCGTGGCTTATGGTGATACGGAAATGAAAATACTCGTATGTAATTTAGATGTCCATATCAGATTGATGGAAAATGATTAGTTCTGTTGGAAAATTTGTATAAAAGAAAAATGACAAGATCAAATTAAGCTGTACACTGCAGAATAATATATGCTTCCCCCCCCCCCCCCGCAAAGTGGTTGATGATAATGGAACTGATAAGTTCACTAATGGAACCTCATCTGATCAAACGTAGTAAGCTAACAATATTGATTTCTACCACATTTTGTTTAAAATGTGTCTGCCATCACTTCATTTTGGTATTAATTAATTTTGTGTATTTCTATGTTTGCAAACGGTCAAAAGGATAATATGCAATAAAGATGTTTCATGATAACATCAAGATCTAGCTTTGTGATAAGTATTTATTTATGAGAGAGAAATTGCATCTATTGATTTCGACATTAAACTCGCCCAATAATTTATTTGATTGTTGGATTAAATATGGATAGTTATAAGCATTCATTTGTATTTCATAGCACACATTGTGTGTACGTATTTATCTATCTATCGATCGATCGATCTATCGATCTATCTATCTGATTTAAAAGAGAAAAGACTGAACCGGAATAATCATAACAGGATCCAAGTATATCCATTAATTTATCCATGAGTTCATCAATAAATCTGTCTAAATGCTGTTGTCACGTATACTCTGTATTATGTCTACTCCGACTCCGAATGATTGACGTAGCTTCGAAATTCGTGAAATAGCTATTTGCACCTGTATAATTGATATGGACCTGGTAAATTGACAACTATACCTTTTGCTTTTTAATTTACCAAACCGCAAACTAGATTACACATACAAACAGCGACCTTACAGAAACGAAGCAATACCAAACACCTGGATATGATGTAGACAATACAGTGGTGGAGATAGCAGACCGTCTTTTGATTTCCACTTGATCTGCATTCACACCGATGGACATATATACGTACTTCTCAAATGCATAAATAAGACATTCAGAGATTAGCTTGTATGCGTATGTACCCGTCCGTTTAAGAACAAAGACAAACAATAAGCTCGAGAGACAGCTAGTGGGTGGATGGTAAGATGGTGGTGTTATGTATATCTATATTGTGTGCTTAATTGTATCCGTGATCGAGGGTTGTACCTACCTGACTTTTGTCATCATTCTAAGAAATAAATAAGATATTTACTTGAATTTAAATACATGACATGATCTTGTTTACAACTCAGTAGGTTTATCCGCAAGAAAATACTATTGTCTAGCAGGTGAAGTGAAATATATATATACAGAGGTTCGGTAAAAATATTTTCATTCCTGCTTCATATCAGTCTGTGGGAGTCTCTGATCAGCGTTTGCAGTTATGTTCAGGTATAATTCTAGAAGAAATATTTAAATATTCATTTGAATTACCAATTGCTTACTAATTGACTTCGGATGAACACATTACTTTGGAATTATTGTGAATTCATTCAAAGTCATTCTGGATTATATCATTGTGGAACACCCGGACATTCACTACTAAGGGAATTCATCCAGGAAATTTTATACTTTTGGACTTCTGATAGGATATTAATGATTACTTTGGATTTAATTCACAATACTGTTAGCGTGCTTTGAATTTTCACTTCGTATTCAATTCTAGCGAAATTAATTGTTTAATTGTTCTCAGATTGTTATTGTCACTTTCTTTCTGCTATATAGTTTAATACAATAGAGTCACAACAATGGAGAAGTGTTTAGATTGGTAAAGGTACGTACTTAAATAATTGATTCATTATCCTTCCTTACGCGCAGGTTAAAGACGCACACACACACACATACACGCGCTCAATAAATGATTTATTATATGACAACTGTATTATTTAGGTTAAGGTGTATGTTATTTATTCGGTCTCCTTGTATTTTGGTTATATAACTTTCAAGCAAGCACATTAGAAACTATTCATTGTAATTATTCTAATTTTTAAACGTACCAAAACTTGAAGTCATGTGGTCAAAATATAATGTGTAAAGGCCATATGGGGGTCATGCAGTTTAATGCAGCCATATCATAATTTTCTGTATGTACTCCCAACAATAATACGACATGACGACATAAAATGCAACGTCAAAACGCCCTAGAGATCTGAATGCATTTTATAGTCATCTCAATACACAATTCTGTGGTTTTGTCAAATAAAATCAGTATTTTTCGTAATTTGATAAATATAATCTTACATCTTGTCTCATTTCAAACGAAAATATTGAAAGGAGTTAATGCCCGGGAAGGATGGAACTTATCTGACTTGTTTCTTAAATTTACTTTGAAATGAGCACTCGTTTAAGATCACCCATGCATATTTTCAAGCCCTTGAGGCAGGCAAAAGTAATAAAAATTAAATTCATTTGTATATGTAGTCACTTCTCTGTTAATATTTACTGATTTCTAATGAATTATTTGTGCTAACCTTGATGATGCTTCTATCAACTTTGCGAACAAACATGGCGTTTTTAATAAAATACCATATATCAGCAAGTTCCAAGCATTCTTGCAACACATTATTATGCATATAAATTTGCACTGCCTTCAATGCCCGTTATTAGATAAATAAATAAATAAATAAATAAATAGATAAATAAATAAATAAATAAATAAATACCATCCACACTGTGTAAGTGTAATGCTAAATAGGTCTAATTTTATCTTGTCCGTCTATTCACAAACAGTTACTGTTAGGTCCTTCACGGGAGAAACAGTCTCTACATTTGAACCCAAATGTTGGGATCCTATTCACGTTCTCATTTAATTTAATTTTGTAGAAAAACAGTGTTTCCTGCGAAAATAAAATTGTAATTGCTCTTACCCTCTACAACAACAACCGGTACAGGAGAATAAATGTAGTTAAATGCCGCAGTTATTCATCTTTTTTTGTATAAGTATTCGACACTATGTTGCTTTTATTATAACTAATAGACCTCAATTGCTTTTAGCTACTCAATAACCCATCTTCGTTTAATAAATTATGTTAGGTTTCATCATTGATTGACTGAATCCTTTTCGTGCAACACTGATATAAAAGATCTGATGTAGATAAAGTAGCCAAATAGCGTTCGCACGATCCAGAAAGCAAGAAGATTTTATATCTAATCGTTTTCATTAAACAACAAGCAAATGCAGCTTTCTAAACAATTCAGTAAAGTTTCAGGTTTACCGTTTTATGATTATTACAATAAGGAACTTTACCACAAAAGTCTCTGGCAAGCAGACCATGCAAACAAGGCACTATTTCTTCGGAATATTTTCCTGATTTATGTCAACTTCAGGCTGTGGATAACTGTGGTCTGAGGCCTTCTGCCCGAGAGTTCAATGTTTCGAGCTTGTGTTGTTCCTTAAATTGACGCGAGGCATCTACACCTTCAGCAGTCACTTAACAATATCAGGACACTAAATGCAAATAGCTGGCTAGGAAGTAGAGCTGGCCACTTGTAGTGATTGACACATTGGATTAAATGCACGTGGAATATCTCAAACACGGCTTGGATTGAAACTACCGGTATATTGAATTGACTTCAGCTGTTTGGTACGCGATATTTTTAAAAATTATCACGTGGGGAATGGAATAGCATTTGCATCTTTAGCGTAGAATTGTTTTAAACACGATTTTCAGAAATAACATGTGCACGTGTCAGTGGAGCTGGACATTATTTGAGAATTTGGAGCTTATTTTGCTTTGATATTTTAAGACTTTTCAGGTCAAATTGTTTATATTTTGGTTTATTATAGCTATCCAAATATGCGGAATTTCTGACCTAACCGGAGTACTCCATTCCTTAAAGGATTTGTGTAAAAAAGAAAAAAATATATTTAGGCAAGTTGTTGCGGCATCAAATTTGTGCATACAAATAAACTGCCCTTTGCACCCACATGAGAATGAATGGAGGTGTGGAAAGAATACATGAAAGCAAAAGGAGGTATAAACTAAAGTGAACAAAGTGACTTTTGATAATAATGAAGGACTAGGATAACGGATGGAGGCGAAGAATAATTTTAAAAAATGGTACCGATAAGGGCAAAGCGAGGAGAAAGGAGATGAAAGTAGAAACTAAAGGGAAGTAACACAAATGCCATATAAATAGATGAAAAGAGTTCCAGTCGAGGTGAAAAGAGATAAAACAAAAGGAAAAGAGATTACAAAAAATGCATAAAGGGATTTAAGAAAGTCATAGCGGATGTTGTAGGAACTATAAGATTGAAAGGTCATCGAGGCAAAATATACATAGTTTTCCAGTTTTTGCACTGGCGTATACTCTAGTCCTGTTCGGGTGATATATATATATATATAATATATATATATATATATATATATATATATATATATATATATATATATATATATATATATATATAGTTTCATCTTCTGATCCACCAACTCGATGGGAACTAAATTTCTCGTCTGTCTATGTGAGTGAGTGCATGTGTACATGTAGGTTCGTTAGAATGTTCTTGTTACAACAACAGTAACTCTTTATCAGGCTTCTTATGTAATTAGTTTTACATGAAGATCGTACACTTCTCATATGACTGGTTTTACATATACTTCTCTTATGATTTGTTTTGCATGAAGGTCGTATACGTCTCATATGAATGACTTTACATGAAGGTCATTCATGTCCGATATGACTGGTTTTACACGAAGGTCGTATACTTTTGACATGACTGGTTTTACATGACTGGTTTTACTTCTCATATGACTGGTTGTACATCAAGATCTTCGACTTCTCATATGACTGGTTTTACATGACGGTCGTACACGTCCAATATGACTGATTTTACACGAAGGTCGTACTCTTCTCATATGACTGGTTTTACACAAAGGTTGTACACTTGATTGGTTTTATATGATATGCTTCTCATATAAGTTTGTTATATGGAGAAATTAATTGTATATGTATTAAAAGGAGGAAGGAAGGCATGATCGTTGGTAGAATATATGGAGAGAACAAATTTTAATCTCATTTTCAAGGTACTTTTTATGTTAGCGAATAGGAGTAAATAAATCTGTCATTAAATTGTTATATTTTTTTTATAAGTATATGGAAAAACTCTCACTTCGCCAAGGTGCGCTTAAATGTTATGCATATCTATATTTTTTATAACTCTTGGTACATGACTCTATCTATATTGTATGTAATTTTTGTTCATGACTGTATATTATAATGATCATCTAGTAGCTAGTTAATTTTTTGCCAACGGGTATAAGATGCTATTTTAAGATATCAAGAGTGCAGATTGCGTAGGATCTATAAATAGCTGTTGAGGCAGGTGTTTACGAACATTAATAATAAAACCGGTTGACAACTTAGGGGTAATTTCTCATTGGCTGGTGGAGTTAGGTGGGTTCTTAGAAGAATTAAGTTATTTTCCATGGGTTAGGTTAGGTGGGTTCTTTAACGATTTGGGATACTTGCAAAAAGTCACGTAGCTAGTAGTAGCGAAATGTGTTTTCACCCTTTTTGTTCTTGCTGTAACATCAGTCTTCAGACCTAATGTTGGTATTTTGATATTATTTGAGAGGAAACATTTGTTTAGATTATTCATTGAAACTGCAAAGTGCTCATTGGACTAAAATATTGTTCTGGGACAATTGTGAATTATTCAAAGTAGTTTTGGACAATGACATTTTGATACATCAGGACTGTTGGCAGACCAATCATTAGATGATCTGAAATTAATTGGGAGCATTCGATTGTTTTGGACTTAAATAGAGTTTTTTTTTTTAAGATTATTTCGGATTCAATTCACAATACTGAAAGTTCCTCTTACATTTTCATTTCATAACATTGATAATAAAATTATTTGTTACTTTTATAAAACTTGTTGCGTTTGCTTCTTTCTCTTACTTAGTTTATGACCATAGAGTCGTAACACAAGATACTCTCATCTGTTACTAAGTTTATGACAATAGAGATGTAACATAAGATACCCTTTTCTGTTACTAAGTTTATGACAATAGAGTCGCAACATAAGATACTCTTTCTATAACTTAGTTTATGACCATAGAGTCGTAACATAAGATACTCTCTTCTGCTTCCTGAACATGAAAGTTTTTATTTTTGCACATACAAAACCAAAGAATAAATAGGAAAATCAAGAAAACAATGAAAAATATGCCTTGTGTTAAAACTTCTATTCCAATAGCCCCTCTGTGTAATAACTTAAAATTAATAACTATTTTGTGCACTCTTAGGGAATTAGAGGATCTTGAAATGTTTTGCAAGTTTGCGCATAATACATAACTCTCTCTCTCTCTCTCTCTCTCTCTCTCTCTCTCTCTCTCTCTCTCTCTCTCCAGTAGACAATGTATGTCCTGTCCAACCATGTCTGATAATTTGTCAGTAGCAATATAAAGATTTGCCATATATTTTCATTTTCCTTACATGAGATAATTTCTCGCGAAGAATGCAACATTTTTGTGTAGGAAATAAAGAATACTTAGAAAGAACATGCAACCGTGTGTCAAATTCATTATAGTTTTATAATTTGTTTTACTTTTAGTGAATAATATCAGATTCGTTAATCTAAATTAAGATTACTATTCTAATAAGATCACATGACCGATGACGTGTTTCATATCCAAAGCTTGGAAAGCAATATGATAAAACGTTCCTAGCAAGCCTGCTTTACATGAAATAATAGTGACCATATCGTTGGAACTTTTCTTGACGAGAAGTCATGTCGTTCATCTGATGAAAGATTCTTTTTTCAAAAGAATTTTCGGGATTGGCAAGAGACGAAAAACCATTTATCTCGGCTCGTTAGAATCATGAAAAGGAAAGCACAAGACTTTTAACTTTTTCTTAAAATGATCAAGTAAATCTGTCATCTTTGATTGCTTTGGTACAGGTTAAAATATAATTTCTTTTTCAACTGTTTACACATTTGAATAACATTATTTTTGCCGTAGGTAACATAATTTTCATCTTCTTTTTCTATTCTTCTTTGTCTTAAAGAAAGTTATTCCGCTAATTCTCTTCTTTGATTATTCAGATGCAATTAATGTGTCGGATGTGGCGACTGCTCTAAACAAATTGAATAACAGGAAGTGGTTTATCCAGGGTGCTAATGTCATTACAGGAGATGGACTGTCCGAATCGATGGAGATGCTTGCTACATTGTACTGGAACGCCGAGTCGGTGTTACAGCAATTTTACTGCAAAACATGATCTACGAACATAAACAACAGAGGTAAACTGAATGATGTAATTGAACGTTTATTTGATATACCAAATTCTTGCATAAAAAATAAACTAACGCGCGTGGTCTATGTTTGACAGATTGAATACTTAACACTGCGCGTACATTTGAAAAACGTAAGACTGTGTATTAATGGGTATAAACCAAACAAACTTACAACAGCGTAAAGGAAGACATTTTTTACGTAGTTGAATCTGTGCCAAATACACTGAGTAATGACGTAGATAGAACATAATGTTTTGTTTGTACTATATACATTGAGTGATCATAATAATAGACCACCAAAGTATAGTTTGTTCTGCATTAAACACACTGAGTGATCACACTGACATTGATAGACCATCAAAGTATAGAATATTCTGCTTAAAAATAGCTACACTCTTATTTTGAATTATCTGAAATTTAATGATTCTCTATAAACATCCTCTTCCTTTCTGTCCTTCCTACAACTAAACACCATGTATTCTTCCTTAAACATTTTATCCACCGAGTTGCAGTTCTGTGCAAGCTCCCATAGATATTTTAAAACGTATACCACTAAAAGTGAACTGGATTAAATGAATTGTTTCCATTTTGACGTCATCAAGATTCCCACAGCATCCACTAGAAACAACGTTTTGGTTCCTCGATACATATCAGCAAGTAACTCTAGTTACTTGTCTAAATTTTTCCTTTGGATTTAACCCTATCTTCGAATATTTATTTTCTATTGTAGGCCTTGTTGCATCGACAAATTGGACAGATGTTAATGACGTGATCGAAAATAAACTTTGCATTAAGTCTCTAACAAATTTAAAAAATTTAGTGCAGACAATGTTTTACCACAATTAGTCACAACACAAATAGTTATGTTATGAGCTTCATTCCAATACATTTACGCATGTTTGAAAGCGAACATAACCTGACCATTTGAAACGAAATAGATATACATTTTGTAGGCATCAATATTTTCTTTTTGTTGCTTTGGACATGGATACTTCAATGTACATTGGTTAATTTATTACCAATACCATGAAACCTGTTATGGATAGAACTTCTTCGATCAAGCCATATTCAATTAAACTGTTATGGATAGGACTTCTCAGATCAAGCCATATTCAATTAAACTGTTATGGATAGGACTTCTTCCATCAAGCCATATTCAATTAAACTGTTATGGATAGGACTTCTTCCATCAAGCCATATTCAATTAAACTGTTATGTGTAGGACTTCTCAGATAAAGTCATATGCAATGAAACCTGTTATGGGTATGACTTCTCAGATCAAGTCACACGCAGTGAAACTGCAATGAGTAGGATTTCTCTGGTATGGGTAGGACTTCTCAAATCAAGCCATATGCAATGAATGTCAGAATAATAATTGCCGTGATTGAAAAGCCTGATAATAAACCATGTTTTGCAAACCTACTATCGTTATCGAAATCTTCTGAATTACCGAGCTGTAAAACGTTTCGGGATCACTTTCACCAATCTTTTTGCATAGTATCTACATACTCGTCAAGCTCATTCTGGAAGAATCAAGAGTGGTGTTAGATGAAGGTGTGCTCTCTCTCTCTCTCTCTCTCTCTCTCTCTCTCTCTCTCTCTCTCTCTCTCTCTCTCTCTCTCTCTCTCTCTCTCTTGTGATGTAGTCGTAGAAGAGAGCAATTACTTAGATCGTTGATCTTATGTTAAACTCATTCAATATTTCTACCACCTCCCTGAAACCCGTTAATTTGATCACAACGTAACTGCTCCATGATCTATATTGTGCAGTAAATTTCAAATTATTATGTGTTGTGATTCTGAAGTACTACAAATATAGCATTTTATCGATTCCACTTAAGGTAGCAATAGTTCAGCCTTCGTGTTAGTATGGTAGTGTTTCAGTAGTAAATACCACCCATTTCTGGTACCACTCCTGGACCACATGTCTGAAAATTGATTACGTTTGTCTGACAAGGGGTTTCGTGCTAAATAGTGTTTGTTGTTTTTTGGGGTGGGTGGGAGTGGGTTTTTTTTTTGCAGTAGCAATGTAGGTGACCTTGTGATTACATGCACAACTTCATAGTAGGTAATATATGAGATCACGATAGAGCAATAATTCGATTTCAAATAAAACAAATGGTCTCATGTATTACCTACTGATGAATTCATTATGTTGATCTACCACTGCAATGAGAGAGCAATGTTCAGCAAGATATATTCCCTCAAAACGTTTAATGATTTTAGATTGGATAGTGTGGACGTAGATTGCAACACCTTTTAGATCTGGGGCTAAATGCCAAGAAACTACCGTAAGTCAGTCAAAACTGACATGTGGGTCACATTGCCCTTTTTATATGGGTATGTACCACTAGACATATACACAATAATCAAGTTTAATGATTGGTTTTAGCTTAAACCGTTAAAGCACGAAATTTAACCAAAGTCAGTTAATCGCGTGAAAATATGGTCCACAATGACCTTCTGTTGTAATGATGGTGTAGTACGCAGCAAGGTGCATTCCTTCACCAAGTGTCATGATCACATGCTTGAGAGTATGTATACAGGATGCAAGTACTCTTTGTAGTCTTCGGCTAAATGCAAAAATTTACATAAGCCAGCAAAATGTGAAATGTAGGTCGCAGTTACCTTCTTTCGTTGTAGCGTGTGGTACTAATCGAGATATATATAATCGTCTTGTTTGATGACTCTAGCATCAACAATGCTTAAACAATAACAAAAACACAAAATTGAACCTGAGTCTGTAAGGGGTGAAATATGGATCACTTTGCCTATTTTATGACGACCATGTAGTGCTCTTAAAGAAGCACTCCACCACCAAGTTTCATGTTACATATATAGAATGATAAAACACTGATTTATATGTTTATAACAAATTCTGTCACAATTTAGAGGGGGAACTTAGAAAAATTTATATAAACAAGAAAGCAGAATTAGAAAAATCTAGAAAATGTACAAAGAAGGTGTTGTATTAAGAGCCAAGGTTAGATGGTTACCAGGTTGGAGATAAATGACAACAAATGCTTTTTAAATCCTGAACAAAAATGATTGTGCCAATAAACAGCACATTAATTAAGCTGCCCAGAATAGATTTTTAATAACAACATAAAACTGAGTCAAGAGGTAAGAAAATAAATGGTTTACTTAAATTAAAGCATACAGAAGGTGTTTACAACGAATGGAAATGGAAAAAGTCCAGGCTCTGATGAATTCACTGCAGAGATCTCAATTTTTGGGGTGGGGGTGAAGGTAGGAGGATCTTGGTGGAATTGTATGCAGATCAATAAACTATAGACATACTGGACGGAAATATTAAGATTTTCAGACTTGGATTGGAAACAAAAAAATATTTTTTCCTGTGAAAGAATATGTCCTGATATGGACCTAAACTTGATCTTTTCAATAGCTGTGACAAACTATATGGTTGGAGTGGGGTGCCTCCAATATTTTATTTAAGCTATTATAGAAGTCCCACCCAGGCTCTATTTTGTTGGAAGTTAAATTTAGTGAAAGATAGATGTAAAGCTCCGAGCCACCAGTCACCAATGCCGACGGTTAGATGGTTAAATATACAAGAAAGGTTGAAATTAAATGAATAACAATTTTGTAACAGTTCAATAATCAGATGACTCAAGTTTCCAATTACACTCATTCCGCTCGACCCTTTAATAAGCCTATTGCATCACTATTGCATCACTTGATTAGCAGTGTGAGACTGATTTCCACTTGTCCTTGTATTTCTACTCATCTGTTGTATCCTTTCTCTCTCCGATTTCTTCCAATTCCTTCTCTTCCTCCCCAATCTTTCTCCAAATTCCTTCTCCTCCTCCTCCTCCTCGACTTTCTCTAGACTCCTTCTCCTCCTCCTCCACTTCCTCTCCCACGACTACACTTCTGTCGACTTCGACTGTCTCGGCTACAGTCTCAATTCCGTCTCCAACTCTTGAAGACTTGGGATCCACTGGAACCGGAAGTTCTCTGTCCCCTAAAATGCTTCCTGTGAAAACACAAGGACGGTACAATCTTTTTCCTTAGCCCTCTCATCTTACACTACACACAGCCTATCTTCACATAACGGCTATTAAATTTCTTCGGTCACGCAGTCGTTCACATCGAGATACCCATGCGTTCTTGTATGGTAAAAAAAACGTCATAATACGGCACGGTATCAATTACTTCTTATGCATACATCAATAAATTCCGTCACGTCAGTACATATTCCTAATCCCGTTATACTAAACGATATCACAATAATCAGACGCATTACTTTACCTTACAACTCATTCAAAGTACGCAAATATTCAAATATCCATGCTCTGGTATATGTATACGTCCATAGTAACTAATCTTACATACTTCAACCATGTTTCCAAATTCACAATTCAAGCACGTGTAAATTCTAACATAACGCATTAATAAATGCACTGGTTTACTACGAAGTAACTTAATAGCGAATTACAAAATTAATTCTGACCACAAGCTAACAATCTACATAATTCCACCTCGCATCTTATAATTCTCTATGTAAGGCTCAAGCCCTTTCTCAAATACGCATGTAAATGAAACACTACAAAGATAATTCTACATACTAAACGATCCTAGTAATTAAGTGTACATACTAGAAATAATTACAATTATGATGCCGTAATATTCTGCAAAAATCGAGCAAATAACTTACTGACCTTTTCGACGCTTTGTATTTCCTTAGAATCTACCTCTAAGTTCTGCCGCCAGATTACGAGTGGCTTCTTTCTCGGAGTAAACCCGATTGATCTACAAATCCTTCCAGGCGAATTCTAAATTGCTCTTTACGATTTCGGAAGGTATCATTAGGGTCTGAATTGTAATCACGCCCTTTATCTCAAGTTTGGTTGGATATCGCTGTAGACCAATCCAATTAAACTTAGCGGACAATGTCCCTCTCGCTGTCTGTCGCCGTGGGGACGGATAAGAACACGCCCCGTTCACCCCGTGGACTTTCCTTTTGATCCTTGAACTAACCTTTAACATATAGATGTGATAAAACATCAAGCCTTTGTTAAGTGACACAACCGGTCACCTTTGCCGACTCAAGTTTCCGGTCTCTGGCTGGTCATGGTAACCTTGCGTTAGAGTTCAAAACTACCACCTCGGCAATCTTTAGAGATCAAAGACAAGGCCGCGGTAATATTCTCAAGACAGGTAGATTATAGCTTATACATGACTTTATAGCAAGGGCTTGGCAAACGTGACAATAACTATAAATAAACTTCTTGGCAGGGATTGATCTTTTAGATCTACAACAACTGGTGAAAATTAATTAAATGAGGGACTGAACGATTTCAACAGGAATATTGCAAAGTACGAGTCAAAGACATCTTTGAGTAGGTGATTAGGTAATTGGTTTAAAAATACTTGCTGTGACCATATTTATAGATCGTTTCCAGCACTACCAAGCCCAATTGCAAAAGTTGAGATAGAACTTAATCGTACTTTTTTTAATTTATACGGAGCTGTAAAGCCAAGAGAATGCAACGTGACATGCTAGAAGCTCCTGGAGACGAGGGAGGTGGAGGACTATATATGACTCATCTTTATCTGAGACATATAGATGTCTCTGCATTTATTCACTCATTATATGCATTAAGATGAGATGAGTTAAACGACTGATGCAAAATGAAAATGGAATAAGGCAAAACTTAGTCAATATAATAATATTAAAAAAGAACAAGAATATTCGAAATTAAATAGTTGGAAATTAAAAGATTTCGATAAGCTCATCAAAAACTGTTTTTGGATGGATGCCATTTTGGAACTATCTTATTAGAAAAAGGAACTACAAAGTTCAAATGAATAAATTCTTACAGAGTTTTTAAAATTTGTCCGTCCTAGACTATTCTGTCCATACTTGTTCTGGACAGAAGCTAAAAGTGAAATTCTGATTGATTTAGTAGATACTAATGATAATTTAATACCATGCGACAATTTTGATAAGCGGGAGCATATAAAGAAGTTGCAAAACAAAAATCACTTAAACCTATTTAGATTTATAGAAGTAAAAAGGAACATACCGCTAAGCAAGAAACAAATGTGCAAGTATTAAATATGAATATTGTTTTAGGATATTTTATTGCCATAAACTCTGACAAATGGGGGTAGGTAACAAGTTTTCACAACGTGAATAATAAATGTACCTGAATAGAGTCACACGATTAACATGGTTTCATGCATTTATATGTAAGTATACAGAGGAAAATAGGTGCGTAAAAAATAAGCGGGGGGAGAAAGAGAAGCTGATTACATGAATTAAAATATAAATAAATAAATTAATGATCATGGCAGATATCGGACACGAGTACATGCATCAAAATGACTACTCAAGACAATCGATAGAAAATGAAGACGGTCTTTTCTTTCTTTATCAATATGGTAGAAATTTATTGAGTAGAAAAATCAAATGTTGAATACCCTTTAATTTTAATTATATAAAACGTCTCGTGTCTTTAAACATACTTTTGGGATAAGTAAAATAAGTTAATTTTAAATTTCGTAGTAAGATCAGATGATCCGTATAATAAAATATTTGTAGACGTTGGTATTCCGAGATGATTTAGATTTTTAACTAATTTGCCTACGCTGTTCAATAGACTATTTGAAGGTAAATATGCAATGATATGCATGTTCTATATGATCACCAAAAGCATACAATGGATTATCTCTGAAATGACTAGAATATTAATCATTAGTTAGATAAACTGCAGTTATTTCCTATTAAATCTTGAAGAATAGATAATTTAATTTCTTGTCACCAACTTAGAAATGGGCAGCCACTAGTGCTGTCTTAACCTTCATTATTACTTCGGAAGATATAATTAATTACACCTTTTATTGAATATAAGAGTGAATTCAAGATATTAATAGAAGACTGTAAGAATGAATTTCTACTTATTTCGAGTCTAGCATTAATTCGAATAAAATATTCCTATTTCTAAGATGTTGCCTGTTTGTCTCACCAACCTGTGGTGGTAAAAGTCTTGCAAGATAAGAAGGAAAGACGGAGTATACAATTTTATGAAAGTAACACAATTCATGAAATTTTCGTCTATCTGTAAAGGAAGCGCAGCCAGTTTTTTCATAAATCTTACGACACGATGCACGTCTAATAAGACCAGTCACAAATCTCCCCGCTTCTAATCGCAGTTTTCTCTTTTTCTGATTTAAGACAGTCTTCGATGGAACAACCCTCGTTATAACACCGGCATCATCTAGTAAGAGGTTAATGTATTTAAAATATATCCTTTTCAACCTTTTTAAAATATATCCTTTTCAACCATTTTAAAATATATCTTTTCCAACATTTTCGGCTATATTTATATTTAAGTATTTTCAGTTGTATTTCTTTTTAGGTCAACTGAAATATGTGTGCAACATGTTTGGTCCATTTATCTAGACAACAAAAAGGTTAGGTCAATGTTTTATTTGCTTTAATTTTTATTTTTGCTTAGTTCAGCGCAATTTTGCAGCATATGATAGGTTATGTATGGTGGTAGAATATTTGGTGGAGGAAGAATCCGCGAAGAACCTCTTACCCACGGGAAACTTTCTCACATAGACACGTTGCATTAGCAGAGAATTCAAATTCACACGAACAGACGTAAGACGTTTGAATAAAGGCGAGCGCCTTAGACCACTCGGCCACCCAATGTTTATAATTGCCAATATCGTTTATGAATTTTAGTAACGAAATGTGGTCTGAGATTTAAAGTCGGGTGAAAATTTGTACTAAAGATACCAAGCTGATCTCTTTGAATATTAAATGAATCGTAGGATAATCGTTACTAATCATTCTTTGAGCAGAATTAACATATTTGACAATGCCCTGTCTTGTATGACTGCGAAATTAATAGAAATATTGTATGTTGTCCAAATAAGAAAAAGAAATCTCAAAGCATCGATTGTGAATTCAATTTTACTACTGAGTTGTCTACCTATCTTAAAGCATACAATGTAACCAGACTCAACATTGATGGGTGGGGAAGAGGAAGATCACATTAGAGACTACAAATGATTAAAACAAACAAGAAAAAACGACTAATCAATTTAATAAGTCAAAGTCACAACATGATTTTATTACGACGGTATACAAATACTTACCATTAAACCAATGAAACCTTTAATTTCTTTTTTACATATGAACTTCTATTTATTTTATGAACATTATAATATTGATAATAATGTAAAATATGAACACTAGGAAACAATTTACATTGTCAGATTTATGAAATTCTAATAAAAGCTTCTGAGAAATAAGTTTTAAAGGAGTTCTACATAACCGTTAAGACGACTTTAATATCATCATCAGTCGAAACTAATATGAACTTGCTTTCCACGAACGGCTCAGCAATTTAATCGTCTTGATAAAACCTTTATCCCCCATTACGTATCTAATAATAATAATAATAATAATAATAATAATAATAATAATAATAGCAAGAGCAACAACAACTACTACTACTATATCACAGCCATACAATGTTCATTAATACAGTCCGATTTTTACAAATTGTTGTTATCAACAAATTTGTTTAATTAATAAACATAACTGAAGAAGACAGACACACTTATCTGCAGCCAGGCACGTGATCTAAGGTTAAAACTCTTTTTTCTTTTACAAGAGTTGCATCATTAAGTCCACTGAAAACAATAATGGACTGCACGGTCGTCAGAGTATCATACTTGAGAGTTAGAGCTGTTGCTCCCTGACCGTGAAGGCTAATTCTGTATTTTGATTGCATCGTTTGGGCAGCTCTTTTTTATATATTATTTTAACGATGTTACACAAGTTCTCTTGTCAACATAAATGTACACTTTAACTACCCTTTCTGCGTTCCTTCACAAATTTAGCTAGAGTGTGCATGGACTCGTAGATTCCTTCCCCTGTTAGAGCGTTAGTACCCTGAATATGCCACTTCCGGTCTCTCAGTTTGTGTAGGTTCAGTCCATCAGCCATGTGTGAAACGCTCATGGCGCCTGAAATACGTTAATTTGATACGATAAAGACACGCACATATGTATGCTACATACTTACATATATACTAATGTTATATTGAAATGGTACGTTTTCAACCAGATACACGTATTTCAATGTGAAGTGTCCGATCAGGTCCTATTTTCACATCAAAGGGTATTGGCCCAGAATTGGAGAAATTAATGTAACGTTCCCATTTATTATCGTAGAGGTGACGCTGTCAACACTTTCTTTCAAAAGTCACATCTGTTCTTTGTTCTGTATGGTCTTTATCTCACTAAGGTATATGTAAATACATGAATTTTGCTCCAACGGACCTTAACGATAGACGTTATTTTGTTGCTTAAATGGCCGATCACCGACACGCCCCCCGCCCCAAACAAAATAATAACGCCCGTACTTTCGATTCACCATTAGATACGCAAGCGTAAGTACTAAATTAGACGATAATATGAAGCAGTTATTTGTGAAACTTCTCTCATACCGTTATATATGAAAACTTACCGGGCAAATCTTGCTTATTGGCAAGAACGACAATTGGAACACCTCTCATTTCATCGCTGTCACATATACCAAACAACTCCTCCTTCGATTCGGTGATTCTTTCTCTATCATTACTGTCCACAACATATATCAAACCTAATAATAATAATAATAATAATAATAATAATAATAATAATAATAAAGGCATAATTTGTAATGCATGAATGGAACTTCTTTAAACATTTCAATCAAAAGAATAAATTTTATTATTAATTATTACTATCCTGTATGTACTCTGATTCCAGATGTTTGGTATCACATCCGGGTTTTGGTTGACGGTATAGTAAAGTAAAAACGAAATGATCTCGTTGCCAGTGTGACAAACTGAACAAAATAATAAGATGCACACAGAGACCTAACGAAACCAGAAGCGATACCAAACGTGAAGATTAATAGATACAATTCAGTAATGTTATTGCAAATCTCGATGATAAACTACAGAGTCGTTCTGTCCAGTGATTTACGCCTTTGAGTTACAGTGTAGCCTGAAAGAGAACGGTATTAGAGTCGTATTAGTATAAATAGATAAACAAACAAGTAGAGTAATTAAATAAAAAATAAAAACAATCTCCAAAGTCCTGTTTTCAAGCCTTTACTTCTCAAACGTGCCAGCCATATATATATATGCTAAAATATGAATCTGTTCTCAATAATTCGAGGTTACACATTTTTGCTGTTGTTGATTTATTCCTACGGTAAACTAAGCACCGTTACCCATGCAAGCGCTAGGGTCGGCGGTCCTGCCCTGTTTAATAAATAAATAAATAAACAAACAAACAAACAAACAAACTAAGTAACTAACTAACTAACTAACTAACTAAGTAAGTAACTAATAAATAAATAAATAAATAAATAAATAAATATACATACCATCCACATTTTGAAAATAGTGATGCCATAAAGGTCTAATTTTATCCTGTCCGCCTACGTCCCATACAGTAAATGTGAGGCCCTTCACAGGGGAAACAGTTTCTACGTTGAACCCAATTGTTGGGATCGTATTCACGTTCTCATTTAGTTTTATTTTGTAGAGAATCGTCGTTTTTCCTGTGGAAAAAGATTTATATAAAGAGAATAGCAATAAAGTGTGTTTCACCCATATCAATTTGCTTAATAGATATTTTGGTAGCGGTTGAAATGAACATGTCATCTGCCAAAGTTAACCTTCACTATAATTCGTCATTTTGATTTTTCCTTTATATTTTGTTATTATTTTGCCTTCCAAAAATTCAATTTAACTTATTCTGCATTTGTCAAAAATTGTGCGAGAAAGAGGCATAGGTCTTTTTTAACATTCTACTCTGTGATAATTATTTTAATGAATGCATTCCGGTGAAAATATAATACACGAAAATTTATTAACTTGAATTTAATCACCATTTATTAAGAAGGGGCGGCTTTAAATTTGTACATACTTATAATTTAAAAAATCGTTTCATATAACAGGTATGGGAACATGCCTGTCGAAATGTGACTGCATTGTCATGAAATTCCTATATCAGAAAACAACGGAGCGTTAAATTATATAAAGAAAAGGCAATTTAACATACGCGTCTAATAGACATGAATATTGTCGATGAAAATAAGTAAGGCTTTTTACTCTAGATGTAGTGAATATTGTAGATAAAACTAGAAAGGTGTTAATTGGAACACTTATGCCCCAACACAGTGCCTGAAGACATACCTAAACGAAACATTCAACATAGCTATAATAGACGGAAGATGTTTATACTATATGTAATTCTACTGTCGAGGTGGGCGATAAAAACAGATAAATCATAGGCCTTACAATAACAGAACCGAGTCTCAGTCAGTATAATACTGTATTGTTCATTGTCTCTTAAGTATCACCATGGCGATAAAAACGGAGATAACGAAAAGCATCAGTAAACACAGATTATTTTAAGCACTCAAAGACCTATAATATATTGAATTGTATCTTATATTGCCAGAGAGGAAAACAAAACAAAGACTACAAACCTGCTGCGTCAAGACCCAACATTAGAATTCGAGCAGGTACATTCCGAAAAGCGTCCAGAGCCTCGGAAATTTTCGCCCACAGTATGCCCATGCTTCTAATTTAGATTTCTCTCGATGTATTGAACGAATATGAAATATTCATCTGGCGTATGCAATCTTTATAATACCCTAGGTAGTATGTATTCATTCTCGCTTACCTGTCCGGCAAATCGTAGGTGATTCCACGTTGGAAGTTATTACTCACGGGGAAACCCCTTGAATTGATTGGTCGCTATTTTTAACCGGCATGACAACACATTATTTCGTGAGTTGATATGTACATTCTAGGCGCACCTAATACACAAATATTATCCAAGATCCATAATACGCGTTCATGTGTAAGTTTCAAAATCTTACTGAACCGATATACTTTTTTAAGCAGAGGAAAATTTAGTATCTTTTTGTTATTTACATATGTACGTAAAAGTCAAATGATTTTACTCCAAATGGAAATATGTGTTTATATGTGAGAAAAATACTTATTGTATCAATAGAAGCCATTTTAAAAGACTCTAAAAATTTTTGTTTAATGTAAGGCACAAAAATATGTGTTCCGATCGGCCGACAGTCCCTGTTTCTCATTGCAGACCCTAGCACCCTCCCTCCCGTAAAAAAATCAAATTAAATGTATATAATGTTTTAAACAAATACTTGGACTACCCTAATTTTAAAACCAGTGCAATAGGAAATACAAGTATGTTTGTGTGGCCTAATTGTGTGTTAAACTGGCAAAATTATTCTCACGAAATGAATTCGAAATTTATCATCATTACAAAACTATTAGTTTTGTAGTAAAGCAATTTACTTTTCTAATTAATGTGTCAGGGATTTTAAATCAAAATCATAAAAAAATTTAAAGGAACTGGACAGCAATCAAAGCCTGTTGTCTTGATATCTCCAATACCAACAACTTCTTGAGTACTACTATGGAACTGGACAGCAATCAAAACCTGTTGTCTCGGTATCCCCAGTGTGGTTGCGTCATGCCTGGTCATTCTTGTAAATAATTAAATACATAAGTAAGTGTCATATCAATCATTTCTAATGCCGAGCAATATTTGATTAATCCGCATCATTTCTACTTGCAGCTTAATATAAAGTTTACCAAATGTGTCGATTTCTTTAGAAGTCTGGGATACTGTTTGACAATTGCGCTAAAGAATGTCTAGAGAAAATTAAGCAATTCCAGTTTGGACATGTTGCATGAATATTGTGGAAACACACACACACACACACACACACACACACACACACACACACACACACACACATGAGCCTGTCAGTTTCAATCGTTTTTTTGTTCACTTCTCCCAAAAGAAAATGCAAACGTTTGGATGATATCATGCAATATTTCTTACACTTCTCGTTGAATATAACATTGTAATCAAAATTGATATCTGACCCTATGATGTTAGAGATACACACCAATAAATGAAAGGAAAATAAAACGGAAATCTCTCTCTCTCTCTCTAGAGAAACTCTACTGTACTTCTTAAAATATACTCATGATGCACTTATGTTTATATACATCTCATGCACAAGTACTGTATAATTTTTGTATATATTTATTATCTGTGTGTATATGTGTTTGTATGACTAATACTTACCAACTTCAAGGTTTGTATAATGCACCTGTCAATCTAAAGATCCATTATTCATTCATCCATCGTCATCCTGTAAGCCTGGATTTTATTAGCTGATGATGCAAGTAATTATTGTTATTATTATTATTATTATTATTATTATTATTATTAGTAGTAGTAGTAGTAGTAGTAGTAGTAGTAGTAGTAGTAGATGTAGTTGTTGTTGTTGACGACGACGAGGACGATGATGATGATAAAAGAAGAAACCTTGTCAATGTCAGTAACAACAACCTCTGAATATGCGATTTGAAAGCAGTTATTTTGGCTAATAGATGATTTAATTAAGGCCACAAAGTTCGGACACCTATGTTCATGATAGGAGTGTTTTATCTGATTGTTTTGTTTCGAAATTTTCCACACTATCCAATTTGATTGCAAATATACCGTTCTTTCTTCTTACCCATTCGTGGTAATCTGATTAAAATCATATCTCCACTGTTATACATGAAGGTCTGACAGCAACCGCTTAGGGGTCATGTTCTGCTAACCTATGTAATTACCATAATCGCTAATTTTATCAACCAATCAGATGAAGTCTTATATCTTCGAGTTTGGAGACCGAACAGTGTGGATAAAGAGCATGAATGTGTACCGAACGATTTGATTCACTTTCAGATATTTGAAAGCTGTATTTCCATTGGCTAATTCAAAGGTCATTAGAACATGACCCTTAAGCAGTCGTCGTCATATCTTCAAGTAGGACAGCGGAGATCTGATTTTAATCAGATTGCATTCGTGGTATGGTCCTACCCAAGAGAGGTAACCCCGCTACGACTGTTGTTGTGGATTTTAACGCCCTCTTTCAGCACGTGGTAGGCTATACATAGCGGCCAGTGTAAGTGGTTTAGGAAGAACCCGGAAAAGTCACGGAGAGATTCTTGCAAGTTTTCTCATATACCTGCAATAGCCGAGCCCTAGACTCGAACCCACTCGGACAGAGGGTCAGATAACAGTGATAAGTAAGGGCGAGCGCGTTACAAATAATTGTTGTTGAAGTGTATCACGAACTATCTTTCTACTTGCAACTATCAAATCAGCAGGCCTCCATAAATTCCAAAAATCATTCATAGGAGTTTCCGGAATTACTTCATGAATTATCTCACATTGAATCTTATCTGGCTGCAGTCTGATTAACCTTTTAAACTCTTTCAGTGCTTCATTAATAGCTCTATGATCATCAGTTATCTCCTCATAATAATCTACGAATTGTTTCAACCATTCACGTGGAGATGATCCAACAAAATGGCGCTTGACCATGATCGTCACACATGATAACAGCAGTATTTTTCGTCAGCAACCAATCAAGAAATATTTTTTTTTTTTATATCTAGCGACACCGTGCAAATCTCATCCCAAATAATAATCTTAGGGATATATTTCTCACCATTCGCTCAAGACTCCATGTATCTCCCTTCCAATCGTAAAAGCTGTGATAAGTACAAGATTTAACTCCTCGTTCGTTCATTTCTCTGGCGAGTCTATGTGTGGGTGTCAAAACAACCATATCAAAATTTCGAAATAATTCAATCGCACGTGCTGTTTTACCAGAGCCTCCCGGTCCGTTGAGATAAACTGTTTTATGTCTGGTCACAGGATCATATGCAGATTTTGCTGATGAAAGTTTTAACATCTGTTTATTTTTATAATGTGTTTCCATGGATTCAACGTCGGCAGATTCAGAATAACTAAGTATCTTTTCTCGTTTTGTTCTCCATTCACCCCATGATGCATCAGCGCCGATATGTATTTGTTCTAGCAATCGTGTATTTTTTATTGATATAAAATGAATCTGTGGTGACTCTAACCGCTGTATCAGATAATCTGTTTATCATCGATAATAAGTTTATCGAAAC
>JAECUM010054906.1:0-18136 GCA_016617855.1 Megalonaias nervosa
TGATCAATCATTTTCATCTCTTGTTGCTGCACATTTTAACAAGAGTTCCTATACTTTGCAAGATTTCTCTTTTCAACCTATTGTTACAGCTGATTCTGAGATGGAACATCTGCTAAAGCAAACCTTTTGGATTCACCGTCTTAATACGGTATATCCAAAAGGTCTTAATTCCAAAACACTATACGACATTCATTAATCTAATTTTTTCTTTTTTTTTGTTTTGAATTATGTCCCTTGTTTACAAATAGTTAAGAATATTTTTATATTATTCTAATTTACTGAATAACTTAACTAGTGAAAGTGTAAACTAATATCATAAAAAAAAAAAGTTAAATAATTCCTTAAAAATGAAAGGGCATTTTTAAACAATTCTGAATATACTAAGATTAATTATTTATAGTATACTTATTTATTTTATGATTATAAGTACTATACACACCATAATTTTTTAATAATTTTGTTTTATATAATTTGAGTTCTGATAAAATAGTGAACATCCGTCAATAATATATCAAGATATTATATATATGTATTTTATTCAAATGTGCATTATACAAAATAAAAATATTAATTAAAGTGTTTATCTCTGTTTATTAATAAACGTTATCATAGGTATTCAGTATACTTAAATAGTACATTTTTACATCTAAATACCGCAAGGAAGTTTTTTTTTTTTTTTTTTTTTTTTTTAGGGCCTATACATCCTCCAATAAATTAACTGACCTATCGCCAGAGCAGAGATAACCAGGCCATACTCATTTGTATAGCACACAAAATAAAATCAAACTACTCTATATTGACACTACCTCGTTTTAATTAGGGGTAATTTTTATTACGTACTGAAAATTCACGAAAAATGGTTTTCTAAAGGTATATACAGTGGCAGTCGACTGAGTGACGGACATTAGACTTGAATGTTCGACAAGCTTCTGGTGAGCATGTGAATCAGTGGATGCCATAGACTTTTGCCTGTGAGAATATTGGTCGGTGGTCAAAAACATTGGCGCGTATTGGGGTTTGATGAACACACAGCGATGAGTTAATTAGCATCCAAATTGACACCTAAAACAACTATGATGGTTCTCCACTGCAGATTCCCACAAGGTAGCTAGCTGCATGTTGCACGTCAAAATACATGCTAGCTTTCGCATTTGTTTCTTTCTTTTGACTATCTAGAGACTACAGGAGATTTCCATTATAATGGAATGAAAGCCAGTAATCCATTGAGTCAAAGAAGCTGATTCCCCTGCATGTACCTTGTAAAAGTTATCCTAAAACTGCTAGGATGATGTCTTGTTTTGCAAATTTCAATTAAGTGTTGAATGTCTGGTTTACGAAAATATTCTTAATGGGCGAATCGATACATTGTGATTTCAATGAAGATTCTAGTTCTTTGTTTTCCTTGTGGTGCACTTAAATTTTCACCATTAGTTAAAATTTATATTCCCCATCGCTTGAGGCGGAGGTTGGTGGTAGGACATTTTCATTTTGTCTTAACTGATCGTCCGTTTGACAGGGAAATCTTATAAGCACGATTACAAAAATACACTGGGTGTAGTCAATGTCCGTCTGTTAGTAATGCGTTTGTCCATCATTGTGTCATTTGTTTAACACAAACTCCATCTACAACGATTGAGAGAAAGTGATGATATCGATAATATTTGGTATCATCGATAATATGGTAATATGGACTAGTCCTTAAAACCTGAATGCCATCTATTATGATTGAAGCAGGGTGGTTATATTTGTAGATAAAAGGAGATAGTTCACTCTTTAAGATAAAACATTTGGTTTTATCATTCGTGACTTAGCCACTTCTAACAATATAATTTTTTCACATCACTCAAACTCCCCTTTTGTATACTGAATACCTGAAGTTGAAAATAATGCTTGACTTTTTAGGAAGACGATGGTGAAAATACTCTTCCTGCCTACCGTGTTGTATACATATACGTAAAGGTGTTAAGAAATGATATTTTATAATTCAGACAAGTATTGTTAAAATATTTCGTACTAAGTAAAATATTGTTAGATTTTCATTAACAATGCTTATATATAGCTTTGCATTAAAACTGTATGTTTTCCGAAATTTTAAGTGGGCTTGACACCGACAATGCTTCATAGACCATACATTTATTGAATTTTATCTTGGAAATGTTCGTTTAAAACTGCATACTGTGCAAAGATTGTGTATTTATTTATATATTAAAGACATATTTCGTAAAGCCAGTCTACATTATATTTATTTTGTTGAACCACTGACATAAGGCTACAATCACTTTCTAACCTTGCCAACAAATGACAACAAATGAACACATACACACAAAAAATTACAAATTTGATTGGTAAATTTGAAACTTTTTAAGTAAAGTTGTCTATGGCAAATAATTCCCAAAACTCTTATAGTGTATAAATAGGGTAGAAAGCTTGATGCTAACCGATTTAAAGTTGACGTAAATCAAGCGAATTTACACGACATAGGAATGGCTTGTTTAAATTTCTGTTTCCGTTCTGTGCTGTATTATGCTCGCATGCGATTTTTATTTTTCATTCATATCAACTTGCTTTGTTGTCATATGTATTTCGCCACGTCTTGCTAGCCTAACGTATACGTATTCTTTGTAATTCTGGTAAAACATTTCATCCAGTGACTGTATATAGTTGAATACTATTTGGATTATTATACTCTTATTTAATTTAGTTTAATTTAGTCTATATGTTTCTCTGCTTTAATCCCAGGGCGATAATCCGTATAATTAACTTTGCAACAGCTACAATTTCACTGTCTATATTTGTTGTTAAATTCTTTCCAGACAGAGTTTTGAAATTTGTTGGCTAGCAGGAATCTCTCTGTATTCTGCATCTGGTTCATACTGTCATTTGATAACTTAAGCAAAGACTTTGCTAATGTTTCACGGTGGCCTACGAAGAAAAATTGTGCACATATAAGCTTGCCCAATATTTACTATGGTTTCTCAACAAAGGCTAATCGGACGGCTATTATCAGTTAATGAAACACTGGCCTTTAATGGCTGATGCATAATGATTAAAGCCTACAGACTTTTAAAATAAAATGGTCCATTTAGCAAGGCGATCACGCGGATTTTGCCAAACCAATCCTTAATGAATCTGGTACTAAGGATAAAATTCGCATTTAAAGGAAATCACAAAGGAAATTTGGAGAAAAATCACTAAAAGAGACGTATTTATAATTTTTATTATATTTTTGGGAACACTCTTCTTTTCAGCTTGCAATAGTTTCACATACCTGAAAAATATATAATAGAAAACTATGTACTAGGTGCAGGAATTAAAAAAGAAATTACCAGTTTATTACTGTAAACTTCGATCATAAAAAAAAATCTATATTGTGCTGTAAACGTATGTCTATTTTTAATTATGATAAAACATTCAGCACAATGCAGAAATGTGACATGTGATCAGCCTAATTCAGTGACATTTTCTGAAGTTTTCTTTAAACCTTTGGGAAATATAACATGACCATGGTAATCATTATGATTACTATCAGTGTATGAGCACCGTTGATAAAAAATTTGGAATCAGTTATAAGCCCTACAAAGGAAGTCAAGAAGGTAAAGTTCAATGAGCAATAATGAAGTAAAAGCAAAATTCTTGATCTCAGACTAAAGGTCAATATAATAGTATATACAAAGTTGCAAATACAATTTAGTATCATGAAAGCGTAGAAACAATATAAGACTATAATTCAGGCATACAATCGACTGTATTTTGTACAAATAAACATCTATTCTAGAATTTAACCAGTCATGACTCTTGGTATGTCCCTAATATATCATCTACGAAATTACATCATTACAAGAAGAAAGCAGACAAGCTGGAAAGCCCTAAATACGCTTACCTATGAATTAAACCCCAGCCCCCCAACCCAACCCCCAACCAAACAAACCAGCAAAGCACTGAGCGGTACAAGTTTGTACTGTAGGTTTTAGACAATAACATCTTTACACAGTAACTACAACTTCCATGCAAATTTCCGTATTACCAATGCTGGCTCGCGCGCGCGCACACACACGCAGAGCTCTGATCTAATTCAAAAACTCATAGTCTTCAGACAAATTTGCAGAAATGACGTATCCAAGAAAAGTAAATTTCATAGCAGTGTAAAATGTCCCCATTCAGTACAAGAAGAGGTTTTACAGGACTGTCAAAAACTTTTTTCAAATGGATACCAATTTCTGCTAAGCTGTAGAAGGGGGTAAAATTTCTTGAGCACGACACACACACACACACACACACACACACACACACACACACACACACACACACATGGGCCAGCCATATATATATATAAAGAGTTAGGCAGGAGGAGAGTATATATATGTATAAGGGCGCGGCGGGCGGGTATATAAGCGGGCGTATATATATATAACCTACCAGAGTAAAACCAAAGCCATATCATTATATAACAGATGCATATAGATTTTAAAAGCTAACTCTTAACTCCGAGAACATGAATTACTAATGAAAACTGCTGTAATCAATTTATGTGCAATATCGTAAATACTATGAACCTTAAATTTAAATTTGTTCCTTTGAACACACGTATTTGTGCCATTATACTTATACCTATCTAGTAATGTTATACATGTATATCTCATTTAATTTACTCCGTAATTAGAAAAATATATGAAAATTAGCCTCGTACTAATTATTGTTTAATTAAATATCGCATACTCTTCATATTGATATTTGAAGGAAAAGACTGAGTCTTATTGTTATTATTGTTAATTTTTCTTTTTTATCGTTCTACTTTTTCCTCTTGACCGTTATCATAAATTTCTGAGACATCAAATATTTATACTTACTTAGCCACCATGAGAAAAATCAATTTGTCACGTCCTTCTCATTGATTCAATTTCGACTTTTACCATTCGGTTATTTCACACGAACAGTCGTTTACATGTTATTTGTAACATCTTCATCACTGAGTGATTCAGTTTCGGATCTTGCCAGTGAGGTTTTACTCCATCAAGAGTCGTTTCCACGCTAGCAACCACCCTCCGGTGGCATAGTGGTTAGAGCGTCCGCCTCGGATGCGGGAGGTCGCGGGTTAGAACCCTGGCTGAGTCATACCAAAAACATAAAAATGGTACTAGTAGTTGCCTCGCTTGGCGTTCAGCATTAAGAGGTTAATGTTAGGACTGGTCGGCCTGGTGTCAGGATAATTTGACTAGGTGGGACATGATACTACATGTGTGCGGCATGATGCCACGGTGCTAGACATCACTATAAACCGCCACATTGCAAACATGTGAACGAAAATTTTTAAAATCTAAATCACACACACACACACACACACACACACACACACACACACACGCGCGCGCGCGCGCGCGCACGCACGCACGCGCGCGCTAGCAAGAGGGAGTTTGTCGTAGAAAATCGCCCTTTCAGACTGCATGTTATTGCCTGAAAGATGGGAAAAAACTTTGTATATAAACGTAATAAAACTCAAAATCCCTTATCTAATATTTTTTTACTCGTAATAATTTACGTATTTTATAAATTATCTTTGACAAACGTATATAATAATAAAATACATTTGGGAAAAAAGAAGTACTTTTCGCATAATATCCATTATCTGCATTGTCATCACTAGTGTATCCTTGTCGTACTGGGTAAAACTGTAAGAGTCATGATGCGTTCTTTCGTCTTTTGGGTCTTTCTCGAATAAATTCTCGCAGATATGCATGATAATATGCAGCTGTTATTTTTATATGGAATTGGAGATTAATGCTTATAAATTTTTACTTAATTTTGACACCCAAATATAATTGAAGAATTTGTATGGATGGACAAACACCTTTGTGATACATTTTTAAAAGGAAGAAAAAATCTTACATAAAGGTGGTAAAAAATTTGGTTGGTATTTCATAATTTTCTCAGTGTGTATGCTCCAGCTTTGAACAACGTTTGCTTTAACTACCTATTCAATATTTACGAGGCTCTATGAAATTAATAATGCGTGCAACAAAGATGAAGTCTGTACAACCCTTTAGATGTAGCAAAATATAAATCAATCTTCAAGTTTAATCTTAACCAGCGATAAAAGTCATCACAACCACATCCAAACGTCTTCACAATTGGACACAAATGGAAAAATTAATTTCCGCCTCTCAGACCCCACCTTCCGATCTCCACCTTACCCGGATTACTCTCTCTCTCTCTCTCTCTCTCTCTCTCTCTCTCTCTCTCTCTCTCTCTCTCTCGTCGATTGATCGATCTCGATCTCGATGTAGACAGAGTTCAGGTTAAAAGCACAACCGTCAGTCAGACGGAGGGATGGACATACGAGTCGATACAGGAACGGACGGACATGACTTAGCACTATATGTCCTCCTAAGTGCGGATATAATTAGAGAAGGACAAACAAAAAATAAGTCATAGTTGTCAAATGGTGTCCGGGTATTCTATTTTCGTTATTTACGCACTGAAACAAAGCGATAATAGTGCAATGTTCGTAAGCCGCCGGAATCTGTACAATTTGTTCTTGTGGTAAACAATGCTTGAACTAATTAGGAGGCTGCTAACTGAAGGAATAAAATTAATGCAAAAAGAATGTTTCATTAATTCTGCTAATGATAATAGTCAGTGAATAAAAACGGAGAACAAAAAATGAGATGTGACAATGCGTTTTGACTTTTCTAGAAATCCTATTTAAAGTTCAAAAGCAGACTTAAGTCTTCCCACGCTTCCAGTCTCTAATACGCTATATGCCTCTCTCTCTGTCTCTGCCTCTGTCTGTCTGTCTGTCTGTCTCTGTCTCTGTCTCTGTCTCGCTCTCTCTCTCAGTGCGTGTGAGAAATACATATCAGCAGGGAAGACAAATTATTTAGGACAGTCTTTTAATATCACATTTGAAATGAGAAAACAATTTGTTACTTATTTTTATCCCGCTGGATCAATATGAAACTCATTTGTGTCTAGATTTCTGTCACTGATTCTTTCTAGGTCTTTTTTTTTTTTTTTTTTTTTTTTTGCAGTTGCACAGGAAATAGCCTCCATGCCGTGCCTTTGTTATAAATATTTCTCGATAAGAGTGAAATTTATAGGGAATATAAAGTAACTGAACTCAAGAAATAAAGGACTATTGTAAAATTAAAAGTATTCGTGGGGAATAATTTTCCGTTTTGGAAGTAAACGGACTATTTCGAAAGGATACATTTTCGTCAGGTCACGCCTTTTGTCCTAATACCAAATCTTAAAATCTGTTTTTTGGTATATTTTATTTGAATGATATTCGTTACCCACAGAAAAAGAAATTAAATCTTCCAAGAATTTTTATAATATGACACTATATCGATTTAAACTTAACCACGCTAAACTTTCTAAAGTTACAAAAGAACTCCACACTTCAAACAATGCACAGTATTTAATTCCATTTTAATTTCATTGATTTGATATGATATGGAGCCAAAATTAGTAGAATGGCAAATAACTTGACATCCAGAACCCAAGGGGTTTAAGATCAATTCTCAACATCATCATGCGCAAAAATTAAAAGCAATGAATTGTCAAGAAAAAAGAAAATAGATATTTATATTAGATACAACATATCAAGAGAAAAACAGAAAATTCACGCATGAAAAAATCGCTCTTTTCATATCTGACTGAAATTATCAGCGGAAAGAAAGCGCAGAAAACAGAAAACGGCCAACCACAAAGTGAAGAAACAGAAAACGGCCAACAACAAAGTGAAGAAAACAGAAAACGGCCAACAACAAAGTGAAGAAAACAGAAAACGGCCAACCACAAAGTGAAGAAAACAGAAAACGGCCAACAACAAAGTGAAGAAAACAGAAAACGGACAACCACAGAGTGGAGGTAACAGAAAACGGCCAACAACAAAGTGAAGAAAACAGAAAACGGCCAACAACAAAGTGAAGAAAACAGAAAACTGCCAACAACAAAGTGAAAAAAAAAAACAGAAAACGGCCAACCACAAACAGCACAGGCAGAGAAAGACCTAATCTGTAAAATTGCAGCGAAAGAAACAATGACAATAGCACAATGCTCTATAACTTGGAAAGTAGATGCTACCCAATGTTCCGTTTTTGTTATTTTTTTTTAATTTTCTTTTTTTGGGGGTGTGGGGGGTGTTGTTGTCTGGGAATACAATGCGTCAGGCTAAGAACTGGCATTGACATTATATAATTTTGCATCTTAAAATTGAGCGTGACATTTTTTTCAAGAAGTTGTTAATTTCTGGGATTACTATTATAAGCAAGTAAATAAAGTAGCATCTTTTGCAATTTATTTTACCCCTCACGAGTTCAGCGTTAGATTTTTTTTTTCAAAACCAGTCGCAAAAGACTTGATTTTGAAAGGCAGTTTTTGATCGGTTGAGAGTCGAAACATAATCTAAGTCTCAAGATCAGAATTGTATGATCCCAAGGCGAACACTAAGCACGGGACGGTTTGGTAAGTTACCGTAGCGCGCTGTCGTGGTTACAGCATTCACTTCACTTGACCTCGATGGAAGGACGCCATTCAAAGCTCTGGACAACTTCAAAGATAAATAAACCAATCTTTGTACAAATTAAGGATTTGACATGAAAAAAATCTTCATGAGTTATTAATTGGAATCCACCGGACTTTCATCTTAAAGACAAAGTAATGAAAAGAAATCAGTACAAACTAATGGACAGGAGCGAATATAGATGTCTTTGCTCAACCCTCTCGGGACCACGAAGGCAATAAAAGCAATCGCGCTGCTACAAACTAAAGTACCCAACATGCATAAAAAAAACATTACTGTACCAATGCGTTAGGAACAATACATCTAGAAGAAACATTTTCGTAGGGTTGGCCCTGTTTCAGGGCACCGTTAATGATAAAATTTGTGATACATTCGCTGATCCGAAGAAATTATAATGGTGCAGTGTCCTTTCACTTTTAAGCTAAGTTGGGATGTATCTTGCATTCTAAAAAAATTAATGCACTATCGCCAACATCTTGGACCGATAGACTGGTCTTAGAGTTATTAAATGTGAGCTAAATAGATCAAAGGTAAACACGCAGATATCCACGCTCACGTGTACTACAGAACGGTCTGCATACACACCGACGGGGTGACTGACACGGTCACAAATATAAATACGGGCAGGCAGATTGGCAAACACAAATGTACAAACAAAAGACGGATAGACGGAAATGTAGGCGAAAGACATATAGGTTCTTCAACATGAAACCATGTGTAGCTGCCATATCTTTTAACGTTGAAATTAATATTCTTCTTGAAAAATACTGAATTCCACTAAACATCACTACTGGCATGTTTCTGATAAAACAATGTAAATTATTGTCAACCCTGTCAGAAACATACCGACTGTGAGGATGAAGAATGTGGAACAGCACATAATTAAGAAAAATAAATATAACCGAGTTCTTAGACCAATAAACCTATTTTAAACAAGATATTGAATTAGATTCAAACTTGCGATAAAACAAGTTTGGAGTGAATAAGAACACGAACAGGAAGATAGTTACTTCGAGATATACGTAAAATATAAAATTCGAGATATACGTATAACATGATCTGATATTGTCATGTTTCTCAAACACATAAATATCAGTGATCAATCGTTACAAGTGGCCAAGATCAGTCACTTGGAGAGCATTCCAATCTATAGATATATATAATTTGTAACTTTCTCGCCTGATTTTTCCATAATAATTACTGAAAGAAAGATAAATGGACCACGATAATTTAATGAAGATCAGTATTATATTTAAAAGCCATGGTCAAAATACCATAGAAAGCCACCGACCACCTAATACCGCAATTTTTCTCTCTAATTGTTTCTTGTTACAACGCAGAGTAGCTTGGGGTGCTTGATAATATTGTTTGCACTTCTGGAGAGTGAGTGACTTTAATTCCTTCTTAGGAGAGTAAAACATATATACAGTCACGTATCAAAAAGCTAATGCAAAGTGTAGCATCTTTACAGTCACGTATCAAAAAGCTAATGCAAAGTGTAGCATCTTTACAGTCACGTATCAAAAAGCTACTGCAAAGTGTAGCATCTTTACAGTCACGTATCAAAAAGCTAATGCAAAGTGTAGCATCTATACAGTCACGTATCAAAAAGCTAATGCAAAGTGTAACATCTTTATTAGAGTATTAGGCACAGTACAGGAATCAAGAAAGTGTGGACTAATAATAGCACTGGTCGAATGCAATCCAGATTAGGACTAATAATAGCACTGGTCGAAAGCAATCCAGATTAGGACTAATAATAGCACTGGTCGAATGCTATCCAGATTTATGGGCATATCTGGCACATTTCTTAATGAAACTGTAAGTTTTCTTTAGCCAATAAAAATAGTATGTCATTAGATATAACTACCAACATGATTTGGAGTTGTTATCTCGATGACAATTGGTCGATATAAATGTAAACGAGAATACCATATACGTTCGATTATATATGACCAGAATATTTATCTGGCCCCTAATAGTACTGGGCAATCAGTTATTACATTATTGATCAAGACAGAAAGAAACAATTCTCATTTGATCTGCATAATTATTTTCATCTATACCTAAATCTGCCAAGAGATAGACTTTAATGTAAATGGTGAACAGAACATGAAATACGTTTTGCTTACGGAACAGGGATACGTACTACTTAAAAACAGCTACACATTCTGTTTACAGAACAGGGATACGTTCTTCTTATAAAACAGGGATACGTTCTGCGCGCGCTCGCGCGCGCGTGTGTGTATACGATTTGGATTTTTAAGAAAGCCTTAACAGTTTTCAGTCATATCGCTACGATGTCTGCAGTGTGGCAGTTTATAATGATGTCTAGCATTGGGGTGTCATGCCGCAGACATGCAGCATGATGCCCCACCCATTCACATTATCCTGACACCAGGCCGACAAGTTCCAACACAACCTCTTAATGCTGAGCGCCAAGTGAGGCAGCTACTAGTACCATTTTTTGTAAGTCTTTGATATGAACCCGCGATCTCCTGCATCCAAGGCGGACTCTCTAGGCCGCCGGAGTGGTGATGCATTCTGCTTACAGATGATCATATGCAAGTACTAAATGTATTATGAACATTTCGGAATCTAAACAACAATGTGCACCATTGTACAAAATGTTGTCTTAACAATTTTCTTACTTCCAGTTTTGTCTAGAAAAAGCTCTTAAAATGACAAGTATTCTGAAATCTCATACTTTTTAAAAATAATTTTACTGCATCAGATATGAATTCATGTTGCACAGATGGGGTATCAAAATAGGATATAACGGGGATTCTAAAATACATGTTTTGAACAATGGAATGTCCAATGACGACACAGCAGCCCTCAGAACACAAGTTTACGTTGATTATTGACTGTCTCTGTGGATTAATTGTCAAGGATGCACAACGCTGTGTCTACACCTGTTTTCTTTGGAAGACCTTGCATGAATTGGCACAGAATCTAAGGGCTCTTTCTAGATGAATGAAGTAAAAACATATAAACTCTTTATTCATTTTAGGTCATAACAGATATGAAAGAAACAATAATGAATGGTTCCATTTTAAATAAATACACCGTTGTATATGCATTCATTGAAAATTACTTCCTTACAAGCAGTTTGAACTCATAAAGTGCTCATTCAACTGTATATTATAGTAAAATTACCTACCATAGAGTAGTAGCATTATAGTGATATGAGACCGGTTGGCCAATTCGGTTCCCAGTCCCTAAAGCACCATTGAGATTCCCCATGACTTTTTCCCACTGAGGATGTTTGAAAACGCGCCCATCAGCGATTGTAACCTGTGTGAGCCCCCAAGCAAAGTTTGAAATGGATACCCAGTCAGATCAATACAGCCGCTGTTATCTCGCAGAAAGATCGATTTACTTGACTTTTATTGCCTGCAAATCAGTTACCTGTCTAGGGTCCCGGTTTCTATATCTGTGCACGATGTAGTCAGTGGTTTTCCATTTCAACCAACACAACGTTTAGACCGTCTATGGCCAGTTTTTCTTGATCTTAGAAAATCACAAGCTTTTCCATGAGCAACAACACGGATAGTAAATTCAGGACAAGCTGCTTTGATGGTAATCTGGTCAGATCAGCATTAGTACCGCGTCTGGTCGCTGTGGCATCGCGCCCGAAAATGTCGACTGGCATTTCCAATACTATCAAGCTTAGTTTCTAGGTGGCAATGCAATATCAGACTGGTCTGGTTCCTGCGAATGCACCCAATGCTTGAAAGAAAAAGATATTCATGTATTGTGTCATCCGTCGGAATCTGCAACGGCTGCGTTGAATAAAACTGGTAATTGTCGACGGACGCTGGCTCCCCGGGTTGAAAAGTCAACAACTTCACGTGGCGGTGAAAACCCGTATCGGTCAAAATAAAATAGATTCCGTGGAGTAACCACGTGCACGACCCAATGAGCCCCAGGTCATGTTCTTGAATCCAGGTTAACGATCCCGGATCCCACGCGCGGAGAATCATCGTCACAAGTTCATGTCACATAAAAACACCTTGGAAATGCTTAAATGACTTTATCGTCGCGATTAAATCAAAATTAGCAAACGGTGAGCCCACAATCGAAGACCTTTTTCAGTCATTTTGGTTATCGAAGACCTTGCCTGGAGATATTTTGCGAGTCATCCAAGGTAGTCGAAGACCTTTCCCGTTTTTAATTCGTCTACGAGACACTATGCATCAACCGACAGCGTTTTTCAGATCCATTCCAGATGCAGTTCCGACGGCCCATAATTAGGATGCATTTGGTAACTAACCGCGGTAGCTGTAGCCACGAACAGCACTGAAATCTCCGCGAGAAATTTAAGTTTCCTCCCATTTGATAGTATTGATGTCACTGATGTGTTCTTTTGTATGGCCGCCTTGAATTGATCATGTTGCGCTGATGTTATCCACACAAGGACAATTCCAGATAACTTTGTTGGGGGAACATTTTAGTGTGACTCCACATTCGTTTCGTATTGCGCTCTTTATTTTTGCAAAGTGGTTTTGTCTAATATCAACCTTAACTTCGTGATATGACATTATCATGTGAAAATGCAACAGGTTTGAGAAAACCTTACAAGTTTTCCAAAGACGTGTCAGTGATCCTAATTCGGCCACATGTGCCCTCCTATAACAGAGTCTTGTCGGAGAGAATCACAGCGATGCATCAATAACCGTTGTCGGGAACCATTCCTACAGTTCAACACGGACTGTTTGAACAACTCCAAGTGTTCCAATGGAAAAGTAATAAATCGGCTACAACACGATAAAGCCTTTTGAAAATTCTACAGACCCATATAATGATTTTGGTTTCGACCCATATATGACCATAGCTTGTGAAATGGACGTGAGACATGATTGTTTGTGAAGTCAACAAAATTTCTTCAGAGGGTTCCTAATGGCCGTTTAACCGCAGAGAAACTTCAGACAATCCTAACTAGTCCAATATCACGTGCTGCTGTCTGTCAGCCGTTTAACCAGTCCGTTGTTTGAAATGATATGAATGCGTATTTTTATGTGCGCTAAGACAATGTTAGTACTTATTAGCCATGAAAACTGTCCCTGAACACATCTCGGATGCGAGTCTGTTATGACTCCAAGCAATGACAGTGTTCACGTGTGTTACGAATATGTAATTAAATTGCTTCTGTGTTAGTTTTACAAATTTTTTTATTTTATTTTTATTTCATTACATTTTATTGTAATGATAATTTTCATTGGATTTGAATCTCTTTTCCGAAAATTGGCTTGACCCGATTAGATTATAAGTTACTTCACCACTATTTTTAGTTCACAGATTTTGTAAACATCGAGTGAAGACGATTGGCTATTGCCAAGGTCATTTTCGGCTCACGTGTTAGCTGAATTGTAACAGCCTTTCTTTTCTATTTATTTCCAGTGTGAAAATTTGATTCTTAGATAGGGCTATTCTAGCTACGTGATAAGTGTCATTTTTATATTGCGCTGTTCAAGTTAGAAATCACATAGCCTGTCACGTGAACTACCATGTGATCTAAAATCGAGGCTTAAAACAGCCATTTTCTACTAGATCTATTGAGTTGTATTTTAAACCTTGAGGGCTCAAGATGTTTTTATTGTTGTTGCCAGATTGTTTTTGAAGTTCATCTGTTTTTTTTTAATTTAATAATTTATTTTCTAGAAGACTGAACAAGTGTACTCTTTTATAAATAGTTCTGGGAGAAAGAAATTCAGTGGAAATTTATTCTGGAATTCTATACGGAAACATTATAAACTGTGATTCAGTCGAGGATCTGTTACCATCAGTACAGACATCATCTGACGTCATCGCCTCCATACTGGAATTTCATCGAGATTCGAACCCGGATTCAATTAGAACTGTTTAGAGATAGGACTTATATTTTTCAACTTTAGGATTAATTTTTGGATTATATTCACAAACCGTAAGTCCTATTTCCTATTTTTACATTGTTTTCTAGGGAAATAAATTATTTTGTTAAAATTTACTAAGTTTGTTGGCTACACTCTTTTGTCTTGTTATCTTTGTAGCAGCCTACACGTAGCACGTGTAATAAATGAAAACAAGCGTGATTCTGTGGTTTATGATGGGACAAGTATGGTCATCCAGAATGTTAATGTTGACAACTAAACTTTGCTATCAGCAACACCATCAGTATGCCAGATTGCATCATCAGACTGAATCGCCTGAGATCCGAGATTTTCAATGCAGTCAACGACTCGCATTGTAACTTGTATTGCGATCGGTTCAGTGCGTGAGGTCATGGATTGTACAATCTTTAGAGTGCCTGTGTACATCACTTAGACTATTCTCGTAATATGTTGCGCAAAAGTTTTTTTTTTTTCTAGAGTTGACAACACACAAAGATAATCACACGTCCAAGTAAGACGCATTATATTCATTCAGGTTGATCTCTAATGTAAAGTTGTAGTATCATGGTATCCCCTCGGTGATCCAACACTTGCCCTTCCTGATCGTCAAGGGTGAAACGAAGGTGCGTCAAGCTGGTATTGTGGCATGGAAGTAATATAGGCGCCATCGGAGTAATTGACAGCAGCTCATCCAGGGCCCCAGTCGGAGTGAACCTAAACAATATGTAACGCTGAGAAGCAACGTTTCGCGCACCTAAATCGGACGGTTGCTGCCGCTGTCGGATATCAGGCCAACTATAATAAACGCCCAACGATGCTAGTGCGATCTGTTACATGTCTAGGCTCGTATAAAAGTAACAAGAAAAGAGTGAAGGCAACAAGATTTGTAAAATTTAACAAATAATTTATTTCCCTACAAAAAAAGTTAAAAATGAGAAAAGGGACTTACGGTTTACGAATTAAATCCAAAAATAATCCAAGAATTAAAAAATATAAGTCCTATCAATGAAAAGTCCCAAATGAATCTGAGTTAGAATCCCGATGAAATACCAAGATGGAAGGCGATGACGTATGCCGTAACCTTCAAAGTGTTGTAGTGTCAACAGTTCCTTGTTGAATCACAGAAAATAATATTCCAGTTTAGAATTTCTGAATAAATTTCGATAAATGCCTTTGTCCGAGAATTCTGATGAGCACTAGTATTTTCCAGGGAAAGAATCAATAATTCCCAAAAAAATGAAATTTTAACTCAAACTGCTCACAACAAAACACCTTTGAGTGTCAAAGGTTTAAAGCACAACTGGCAAATTATTATGATAACATGAGTTATAAGCACAACTAAAACGCAAAACAGATTCCCTGATGGGGTCAAAAATTCATCCCACTGGGAAAACCAAAAGTTTGTACCAATAGGCACGTGTTATTTGTTACGTACTCCAGGTATGACCTTGATTCATCTTAACAATTCTTACTATAAGAATGAATAATTAAAAAAAATAAAAAAGTTGTTTACCAGAACTTTATCTGATTTCTGAACCAAGGTCAGAAACTAGATACAATGTTTCAACTACTGGCTGTTTATCAGGTCAAACAGAACTGAATTGAATTTCTAAAAAAAAATCAAATCCAGCAGACAAAACTATCATTACAATAACATGTAATAGAATAAAACAAAAATAAAAAAATTTAAACCTAACAAACAAGTAATTAAGTTACATACACATAACAGATCTCGAATGTGCAGGAGTCCGCAACGGTGATTGGTGTAGAAAAAAAAGTCCAATTCTGGTTTCAAAGACGAAATCATGATATTCGATGTAACGCTCGGGGTTGTATTTACAACGCCGTTGCACTGCATGATTGATTTCACGTAATATAGGAAGCGCCTCAGAACTCATCATCTGCTAGATATACATCATGGATGTCTTTAATGAGTTCATCCAATAACGCGTGAATACTGTCGGTGAGCAACCGATGACAAATCAATGCGTCCTCATTGATGTCTTCTGGCGTGTCCTTGCCGACACGAACTGACCCCACGAGTGTTTACAGTCGATCTACAAGTTCGTGTGGGTCACACGGCGCACCAAGGCATTTTCTTTTCTTTGGTTCTATTTGTTCTCTAGCTGTCTGTCAGTTTCTTCAGATTCTTCTCGACACCTGACATTTTCTTCATGTTGAGTGATTTCGTGCTCAGGTGGACGGTCGGATTCGGTTTGTATTGAGACCTCCCGAAACTGTACTTGCGCAATGCAAATATTTTGAAGATCTTTTCGACGCGTGACAATTTCTTCTTTCAACGTGGGTTTGATTTGCGTTTGCTTCTCCCGGGGTTATTCGTAAGGGATTTCAGGTGGACTTTTGTACGGGCAAAACGTTTTCTGGATGACGTGTTTTGTGGTTTGCTCTGTACTTGAAGACCTTTTCTAGAGTTTGGAAATGCAGAGGTTTGTGTGCTCTTTGCAAATGTGCATATTCTGGTTTGGGTTCGAGTGGGTACAATTGTCCAGGTTGGCATTCGTATGATGGGGTTGGGGTTTGAACGATGGTCTGGGTTGAGGTGAACGTGTTTACCACCGATACAACGTTCTTCGTTTTGTGAGTCTTCCCTCCTGTAGCCTTTGAATACATTCATCAAACATTGCGTTGCCTTAGCCAAAGTCTCCAGTTTGAAACGTATCAAGTATTTCATTATAATATCTCCATGGCTTGTGAGAGCCTTGTTGATACCCAATAATCTGCCTGAATATTACACTTCACGTATTCATATACATGATTGCCAAAACATGTCAGTTATACCATAGCACTGTACATGTACATGCATATTTTGTCCATGGCTACAGCAGATGATCTCGCTGATACTTTTATCACTAGGTCACGCCAGTTTTGGAGTCTGGCAAGAGCGGCACGTACATAATTTTCAAAACTCCTCTGGCGACATTCTTGATTAAACGATTGCAGTGGTGTTTTAAGCATTGACTCGTGCACCAGTGGTTGTGGCTGTTAAGTATTTTTAAGTGCCGTTCTGGCGTCTTCGTCAAGTACACGGGTGCCTTTAGTAATCACAACAACGCTGTCTACGAGTTCTCCTATGTCTTCTTGGACTTTCTCCATATTTTCTGTCAAGCGTCAGATAGTCTCCGGGGTTGCGTCTATTGCTTTGGCAGTCCTGACAACAGGAACCAGTTTTTCTTTTGTTCCCATAATCGCTGCCACATGTTCCGCTGTTTCGCTTGATCAGCAGTTCAAACGTTTATTCAATGCCTGTACGAGATCTTCCAGTACGTCCTGTCGCGACTGAAGCGTATCTTTGACACCTTTGCCGCCGGCTATAACATCGCAGATCAGATCCAGATGTTCGCGGGTAGCTTTGCGGCGTTATTCAGCATACAGTGCTATGGTATAATTGACATGTTTTGGCAATCATGTACAACCTCTCCCACGTCACCCATCGCAACAATCGAAATTCAGTAACACTTGAGTTTTCTCAGATCCGGGCGAGCAAATGACCAGATCACGAACCGAATTTGGAAACACGGAACTTCTAGTTCCATCTAGTTATTTAGGCTGTCAAGATTTTACAGACACAGAGAAGTGAATGACGGTGAAAACTTTTCTCTTTCGTTAGCCCATCTTCAATGTCAATTGTTGTATAATTCAATCATGCCTTCATATTGTGTGCATGCCACATGGAAAAACGTACTGCAGATCCAATTCGGGTTGTAATGTATAATGGTAGAGC
>JAECUM010054907.1:0-18049 GCA_016617855.1 Megalonaias nervosa
CCGTTGAACCCATGGTTATGTAATTTCTGTTCAGGGTTGTGTGTGTAGACTAAAACTGAGAGATAGTAATTAGAAAAGAACTGGAAAAAAAATCTCCAGTGAAATATAGAAGAAAAGACGTACATTTGGCAATTCGGTTTATTTATGGGACTCGTAGGACTATTTTCCTGTCGAATTAATGTCGCTCTGTTCACACACACACATCTCTCTCTCTCTCTCTCTCTCTCTCTCTCTCTCTCTCTCTCTCTCTCTCTCTCTCTCTCTCTCTCTCAATAATCTTGTTTACACGTTTTATTACGAATATGTAAAATAGTGTACAATTACTTTTTTCCAATTTATTTCGTAGTTTGAAAACGGTCCATCGTTTATAGCATGTGACTGTTTTAGATCAAATTGATAAACTATCAGTTCATCCATGTTTCTAATTATTTTAACTCGTTACTATGTTTCAAGTAACTTAAATAATTATTTATTACCAAATAGCAATATTTTATGTTGCCTTGTTTGTTTAAGGTGCATTTTAGTTAAATACGGCATCCCAGACCGTGCTCCTATAAGTTAGTAATAGCGCCTTTGATCCCAGCATTATATGTTGCTGAGCGCGAGGTGGGGCGTTTCAGTTTCTAACACCCGAATCAGAGAACCCTGGTTGTCCCCGTTGTTTATGTTTGTGTAAACAACCGAGGTTCTCCAAGAGCGATAGAAGTATAAATACATCCCCGTCGTTCCAGATGTGAGACAAACAGCCATTACGTCAAAATCGTCAGTCTCCTTTCTGGGGATAGGCCGCTCAGTCACCTCAGAGATTTTCTCTGGATCATTGGAAATACCATACTGGCTAATGACAAGACCGTGTTCCGCAAGTCTTCCGAAAACGGCTTCGATGCGTTGAATATGTTACTCAATGGTTCTTGAGAAGATCATCATGTCGTTCAAAAAGATTAGACACTCTCGCAAAGTAGGTCATCCATTCATAAGACAAATCAAGCGTTGGAAGGTGGCAGAGGCATTGGCGAGTTCAAATCCCATCCTGTTCCGCTCAAAGAAACCCAAGTTACCTACATAGAAGGCAGTCTTCTGTTTATCCTCTTCTTGCATTTCCACGTTCCAGTATATAGAGCTGAGATCGTGTGTGTGTGTGTGTGTGTGTGTGTGTGTGTGTGTGTGTGATTTAGATTTGTGACGTAGCTTTAACAATTTTTCAGTCATATCGCTACGATGTCTGCAGTGTAGCAATTTATAGTGATGTCTAACACTGGGGCATCATGACGCAGACATGTGGCATGATGTCCCACCCAATCACATTATCCTGACACCAGGCCGACCAGTCCTAACACTAACCTCTTAATGCTGAGCGCCAAGAGATGGGCAGCTGTTAGTATCATTTTTGTAAGTCTTTGGTATGACTCGGCCGGGGATTGAACCCACGACCTCCAGTATCCGAGGCGGATGCTCTAACCACTAGACTACCGAAGCGGTGAGCTGAGATCGAGTTTGCAAAAGTAGGTCGAATCTACCAAACTGTCAACGGTATCATTAAACCTTGGCAACATATATGCGTCACGTTTAGTAGGCGCCAATCGATACAGAAACGAAGTGACCCGTCCTTCTTTCTGATCAAGACTACAATGGACGAGAAAGGAGACTCAGATTGTCTAATGATTCGAGCTTGGAGCATTTCCCGTATGTGCTGAGGCACCTCTTCATATAACCCTGGTGGAATTCTACAATATGCCTGCTTAAAAGGCGTAGGATCTTCCAACACAGTCTTGTGTTTATAAGGTTAGTGAGTCCACTATCAGTGGAATTTCCAGAAAACACATGGGTCCACTTACTTAGGACCTGTTTTTCACTCTCAGCACTTGGACTGGTGTGAGGTTCTATATCTATATGTATTCCTAAATCATCAACTGGGGAGGATTTGTCGGGTAGGGACATATTTAGATCAGAATCGAGATTATCCACTAAATAAACCTCTGTAATCTGACAAACACTGGACTTCGGACTAAAAGTAACCGGTTTCCAAGTCATATTTCCGACTCTGACTGTAGTCTTACAAAAAGAGTCAATTTGTTGTAATCGTCTTACCCGGGGACACACTATAAAATTGGCCGCGTCTTCGAGGTTTTCAGTGCCCACTCGGGCCATGTCATGGGGTACACCTCTGGCCACGCAATTAATGGTAACAAGTTTATAAGGGGCTACGGTGATAGTCTTTTTGCTACCATTCTTAGCAACAAAAGATTTTTGGGTAATGCTATCTATGGCAATTCGCCATTCCCGAGGGATAGATATGTCATCATTGATAGATTTTTTTTTAAGAGGCGAATTACATTAGTGCCTGTAATGACCGGGCACTCTGCGTTAAAAGTATTATCCTGGATGACCAACATTGGAACATCCATAGATAATATTGGACATGTTGGGAGTGTAACAGTACACTCAATATATCCTGTATATTTTAGCAGGGTACCATCTCCAGTGGTCAATTTAAGACCAAGTGTATCCAGTGGCAACAATGCCGGTCTGTTATGCAAGAAATGGTATGCTTTTTGCGATAATGTAGAAGCCATCGATCCCGAGTCGATGAGTGCTGTCAAAATAGTGTTATTTATAGTTAGAGTGCCCTCATTCGATTCACCAACCAATCGTTCGGCAAAGGTATGACCATTATGTTCACCAGTCCATAACAGAGGTGGTTAATCTTTTGATTGGTTCGACTGGTTATTGCTCACAAGATTGGCATTGCCTCTTTTCAGAATTCCAGGACGTATCCCTCAACCTTGAGATATTTGACCATAGCCGGGGAATCGTGGTTAATACGTGCCCCTGGCATTATTAGGCTGAGATTGGCCATGAAGCCGTTGCAACATCTGATCAAACTTACGATCTAGATTATCAAATTTAGTCTCGAGCCTAGTCAAGCTCGAGGCTGTGAGGGTCGTGGGTTCGAGTCCCACGATGGGCGCCATTGTAGAGTTGTCTTGGATATTTGGGAGAAATAACAACGTTACGTCTCCGTCGGTTCTTGTACTTTAATCAGACTTGATGACTAAATGCATCACCAGAAGAAGACGAAGAAGATGAAGACAATGAAGATGAAGACCTACAACATATATACATGAATTGTATAAATAATTAAAAGTAAACTAATCTAACACATACGGACAATTCACAAAATGATAAGGCACTGAATCATTAGAAAGATTATCACAATATAATTATTAAAAACTTATTAGCGACGTGTAGTATTGTGATGTGCAATAGTCATTTTCTTCGATACCATTTGCAAAGTATTGACTAACATATTGCGCTTAGAAATGTTGATGTTGACTCCTGGAGAGTCGTTAGAGGAGTGAACAATAGAACAGGGGACTTCTGAATGTAACCGGCGGTTGCATGTTAGGCACGTGCTATGCAAGCAACTCACATACTACTCACTCACTATGCGTACCACACAACAACATGTATATGGACACTGGGCATCACTTTACTGAATCTGTAACACCAAAATACTAAACGCACACAAACAATAACAAAAAGTGGTTTACAGTATGATGCAACAAATGAAATTCGGTTTCCTGGTGTCCCTGAAACCATGACTAAAACAAAAAAGGACCCACGTTTGTTTTGTTGTGTCTCTAAACCTAAACGATTCTAGGTGCTTTCAACTTTGTTCATGTACTGGCAGGCATTTCTACTAATTTAATGTGGCCCTAGCGCTTGACAGACGATTTGAATAATACATGTGGATATTTATGTCCAAGTAGCATGCTTATATGCATTCTTACCGTGGACATTTCCATTTGACCATAATTTCATTATTGTATTTCACGACATGTTTGAATTGCCATACTATGTCTCTAGGGAACATCCGCTCGTTGACACGTAAATAATCAACATAAAAGTTATTTCTTGATATGTCTCAATTAACCATAAAGTTACATCACATGGTCTCTTAAATATACTCTCTAGCGCATAATGCCAGATAGCGTGCAGAAAGAGATTCATGTTAAACAATTTCATTCTGGACCAGTCTTCGGCTGGTATCTTATTAATCAACTACAACTGCTGTCAGAAAAAAAAATGCTTATGAATGATACGAAGAAACGATCAAGTGTCTGTGGAAAAGGCTTGCTCGGGACGAATGATGTCAGCTTCTCAAGACATTCTTTAAAACCATAACGTACAGACTCTACAGACCTTTCGACATAGCAGTCTTTACTATCCAGGTAGTTTACTCTACAGACTTCAATCGTTTAATATTCTATTTTCCCAGACGGTAAATTATGTAGTATACCACGATCTTTGAGCTGTTAGATTGCAAGTACAATTTACTTTCAAAACAAATCTATCTAATTGCATTTAGTTATGAAGTGTATCAAATTTTAGGAAACAAAATGGAATTTAGTACAAGAAAGGCAGTATGGAATAATGTACTCTGCTCGGAATATATAATGTATTTACAGCAGGAACTGTGCAATGTCGGCAAATTCTACTCATAAAATAAATGAAGTTAATAAATAACATATGGAGCAAAATGCCACACTGACCGTGAAAAGCTAGACTGAAGTTTTTGAATTTGTTACAAAAAAATAGATAATAATGTATCTCTAGACTGTAATTAAATGAGTATTTTGCTCTCTCTCTCTCTCTCTCTCTCTCTCTCTCTCTCTCTCTCTGCTTCTCTGTATCCTCTCTAGAACGATTGATCAATTAGATCAGACAAAAACAAAAAGAAAGAACAAAAACAAAAAAAACAAAAAAAGAAAATATATTAACATAAATCGAGGCATATAGGAACTCGACTATGAACTGGTTATACAGGTAACAGGATTTACCTCAGCATATTTTTCAAAAATGCTGTATTGTTCTAAAGTATGCATATCGCTATTTAACATCTACCTATGTATGTAGATATTGATCCATCCCCCCATCCCCCCCCCCATCTTTGTATATATCTATTTGTAAACTGAATTGGACGCTCGATCTTAAATCTAATACATAACACATAACACCAGTACCAATTGACGGACAGTGCCCAGAGGTACGATTGCTATTACCTCCAGCACGGAAATCATTAGAATCTGGTGTTTATAGTACACATCCGATAGGTGTTCTCCCTTTGGAACCTTTATTCTAAATATATCATTTTTAGAGACGGATAATGTCCACTTCATCTCATCCTCGTTTATAATGTATACATGTACGGATTTGAAATTAAAATGGAAGTTCCATTGGTTTAGATATTACCTTAGGTAATGAGAAGGGCTGCGTGGAACATCACATAAAAGGTACTATATTCTCAGACTAAATGTTTATACAGCCGTACCTGCATTGTACAATTTGTTTTGCTGCGATTGTAGTTAAGAGACGCTTTGTAATTTTTTCAGGAAAGTTAACAATAAACGCCGTTTGCAAGCATATGGCACAAGGTAACAGAAGAAAACATAAACGTTACTATTTGCTGTCACTAAAGTTAAGGTTAGATTTCGAAGCCAAACTTTATGAGCACAAAATCAAGTTATATTTCATATATCTCCACAATTAAGTCACTGTTTAACGTATTTCATCAGGTATACCATCTTTGGTCCTTTTTAATTTGTGTTAAAAACTTTGAGAGGCTTTTTCCAACAGGAGAATGGTGAGTTGAGTCATGATCCTTTTCCGGTGTTTCATACTGCCAGTATTACGATCGTCTTTGAAAATTATAGGAAATGTGTAATCACATTCGCCATGCAGAAGAAAAGGCAAAGCAGCCAAATGTATGCAGAGCTTATTTTTAAAATTACGGAGATCCTTAAAAATTGTCAGAGTTATGCAATTGTGCAAGATGTATTATTGAGAATTAAACTGAACTGGATAGGACTCATAATACATGTATGGAATCTGCTACCTTATAATCGCACTAAAATTACAAGAATATAGTGTTACGACTCTCTGGTCTTAAACTAAGTAACAAAAACGAGCGAACACCAACAGGTTATTGAAAATTAAAAAACTTAGCTTATTTCTCTAGAATAAATTAAAATTAACTGACAGTATGGTGAATGAAATCCTAAAGAGTCCCAAAAGTTCTATCTTAACTCCAAAAGTATCGATTGTTCCAAAAAAGTTCCAGTGAGGTTCAAAATGAATTCCAATCTAATGTGCTGATGTGCCAATAGTCTTGAATAGTTTGATGTGCAAACAGTCGTGATGTATCACAATGATATAATCCAAAAATGTCTTCACATGAATTCACAGTAATTCCAAAACAGCTACTTAATGCACTGCTTATGAGCACCTTGTAATTTCAATAAATATTGAAAGAAATATATCCTCTGAATAATAACTGAACACAACTTAAATAATTGATTTTTCTTCAGATGTTAAACAAAGAGTAACTAATTCTCAGGTAAATATCCCTTACATAAAAACTGTGACTCAGTTTCAGAACCAGAACGAAGGTCGAATAATTATTTCCAGACTATTCTACTTGTCAGCAAGATCAGGTTCTCTCGCAGCTAACTAATCTGAAAATAGATCACCTGGTTTTCCAAAGAGGAATCCCATGACCTGAACTCAAATCCGATAAATTTCGTGAATAAGATTTCATCAACAGCTTTCAAGGTCAAAAGGCCACATTAACATGTTGACTCAAACGAAATTACCTCATCCGAAAGTACGAACCCACTATCTTGAAACTATGTAATATGTTTAAAATTTACCCATATAATCTATAATCATAAACAATAACACACACAATATAATTATGCACAACAACTCTCCTCATAAAAAAAAAAAAGATGATATCAGTAAAGCATCCTTTTACGTATTAGCAAAAAAGCATATAATTAAAATGCATATATACATATAAAGCAATATAGTTCTTATATGCATATGAAAGTGTTTCAACAGATTCTTTCAATTAATTTCAGAAATGGAGTTGAACGAACTATTAGAAGCAGGGAATTCAGATATAGCCTCCACCTTAACTGCCATAGGTTTCAATTGATTTTGCCCCACAACATGTCCTAAAATGTAACACAAGCACAGCAAAATTCACCTTTATGTAAACTCACTTTTAGTTATTTTAATTGTCAAATTTGCATCACTGAATCGATTAAAGAACTTTAGAATGGTTTCCAAGTGATCTTTCCAGGTGATATTAAAAGTTCCTGTCAATTCTATTTAAAGTAATCATGTACGTTGATATACAAACAATTAGTAAATTTTGAAATTGTTTGATCCTTCTCACTGAAAGCGAGGTAATGAATGTTGAATATGAAAACAAAGATGTATGCATGGCATACCCTTGAATATTGGATAATAACTCCACCTGTTCATGTTTTAGTAGCCGATGGATTACTTAAAGAGGGATACACTCACCTGGTAGGCCAAGTAGGTATCGGCATCACAAGGAGATAGTCATAAATAAAATGTAATAATAATAAATGGCTCTTTAGATATTGGAAATTTTAGCTTAATATGCAGTCAAAGGAATATTTAAAAGAATAAAGGTATGTAGCTTATTACACCCATATCCATATTAGACGGAAAGAGGTGTGTATTAATTGCAGATGATATTAACAATAGTGCAACTTATAGCTTTAAAGTAACTGTCTCCTAATGTTATGATTTTAGAGACTTTCTAGGCCGGAACCGCAACCAATATTTCACCGTGCTAAATTGGACATGAGTATTCATCTAGCCCTCAATCAACATTACTCGACTGCATATTTGCTGAGGATATTATCATATCAAGTGTATCTAAATGTGAAATGAGAAAGCAAGGGAACATTGATACAACACACAATCAACTGTCTGTATTTTCCTCAATCAAATGCAAAAACAATGTATTTGCCAGAAATGCAAAATAGTGTGTTCTTGGAGTTACTTAAAGTACACGATCTAACGCACCGTCAACAAACATTTGACCCATATAAACGTGCTGTGTGATATCAAACAAAATTCTAGGATTCAAATTGTAAGTGATATGTTGCCCGATAAACAAATAAAGCCATAATAAAACAAGATTTAATGGCTGTTATAAACTTGATGGCGAAGCTGGCATTGCCTGGGTCAGACAATATAGATCATTGGGTATTCAGTATAAATCATATGATAAAAAACCGCGTGAGTTTAAGTGTCAACAGCGTATTGCTGGTCATGGTTTTCTGTCACTCTGTTCGTCCTCGACCGTTCCATCGCATGGTAGAGAAACCCTCGGATGCAAATGATGGCCATGTTGAACAGAACTCACACCGATGCTTGTTATTACTTTACACTGAATTCAGTGAAAACCGTGACTAAACGACATCAAAACAGCAACATACACAATATCTTCAGGTTGAAGAAACTGAGTGATTTCTTCATTTTTTGATATTTAAAAGTTGCATGAATAACATCAAAAATTAAAAGTGCAGCTAGTATACTGGATTATTAAACGTCCTTTTAAACATCTGTCATTTTATAACAATCTGTTGTTGTACATCATTCCCTGAGAAAAATCATTGCATCTTGTCAATATGGGAGGTATCACTACGATTACCTTCAGGTCTCTTTCAGAGCGTAACGTCGAAGTTATTCGACGATCAATGGAAGCAGAAAAGGATGTTCCAATTTGCATCTTTATTTAATTCGTAAATGAAGTTCCAAATACAAACGAATGTGATTTAATTCTATGATGGCATCTCATTAACAAACACAAGATTGAAAAGACTGCACATCAGATGTTGAAATATCTTAAAGTTCTCGGAACCTATCCGGATCCTTACTCATAAGTCGTTGCATTATTAGTTTGCCTTGTCAACATTTAAATCCAAAAGGCCATGGTTCTTTTCACAATAATTTTATATATTGTTGCATAAAAAGTCGTTCATAAACTCAAATAATATGGAATAAATGTGTATGTAAAAAAGAATTTAGAGAGAGTGAAGCTACTCAAAATGACATGTTCAATGCTATTCAAGCATCTAAAACTTCAGAAACGCCTAATTATGATTTGCTTCAGAAATGAACATATCATGAATAATTGCTCTTCACTCAAAAATATTGGTTTATTCAATACTGAGATATGAATATACACCAGACGCAAAGAGAGACGGTCTCATCCTACTGATTTATCAACGTAATGTGGATAAACGTACGACTATCGACATTATTCTCATTGTCAATAATGTATGTGGTATATGAACAAGTTGAGCAATTAAGGCAAATAATGTTCTGGGTATAAATAAAATTATGTTCCTGAATCCTCAAAGGCAATGTCTTCTAAGATGTTCGATTGCATGACAATTGCTTTTAACTTATAAGTTTTTCTCTAGAACTCCGACTGTAGTAATTCCACATCTGCTGATTTTCTTGATACCAAAATATAATTTGAAATATTTATTATACTGCAATATTCTTACAATTCTTCATTGATGAAATCCTGGTTAAATTGTGTGGGATAATTCGAGATGCATACTAAAATGTGCAAAGTAAAATTAATACCAAAAATATTTTGAGATCAGAGAAAAGGTTGGAAATAGTATTGGCGCACGTGGAAATACGAACGGTCCAAAACCTTAGGCTGATAAGAATAATAAACGTGATTGATCAATGCAAAGAATATACCTGTATCTCGGGAAACTGTGCGGCCTTCCAAATCATGTTATTTGACAACAGATATCGCTCATCCGTCTACGTGTTCTTTTAATGGCTCATTCGTACAATAAGCTGGTTGTATTCACCGATGTACATGCACACTTCAAAAGTATGTTCGATAGAATAGTGATTTTGCTTTCTATTGAGTTTTGGCGTATTTCCACATACATTAATTCCTGTATACAATATTTATTAGCTATAAAACAGTTATTGGTGCAAGCTATGTAAATTGATTTTGTCTCATTAGGTGTTAAAGCAAAGTCGCCGTATCTAGGTCTGTTTGAAATGTAGCCACCAGTAACCGTTCTACCTTGTTGTTTGTTCTGATACTTCATTTAATGAGACAAATGGCTAATGACGTATGATGGTAAATAGGCAATACGTGTGATCTTGCACTCCCAGAGAAATTATCTGAATTAGTTATGAGTTCCACCTGGTGAAATTATGCTTATCCCCGTGATTGTTTTTGTTTGAATATTTAGTAATATGAAAATGAATAATAGCGGCTAATATTCTTTTGCTCCAAGAGAAACGAAAATGTGGAATATCATTTATTTCTAAAAAGAAGATCATCATCATATTTTAATCCATTTAGTTTCTGGACTCACATATTGCCAGACGGATAATATTAATAGAAAATGAAAATAGTCCAATTTCAGAAATGTTTTTTGTTCCAAATTTGTTTGTGAGAGTGATGTTGGAACAACCACTTTTATTGTCGTCGGAATATCAACAAAGTTTGATGTATGTTTATGTCTCTATGTTTGAATAATGATTGATGGTCAAAGTTATCCGTCAGTGCGTAAACATTATGAATAATACAATCACATACTTCTCCTTTTCTTTTTATTTTTCACGATGTTAGGCTATAAGTTCTGACAGGCAATGAGGGTAAAAGAGAACTATTATAAAATAATGGCATGTCGTAACATGAACGAAAGAAATCATGAAATCTTTTTTCTAAGATTTACTACCACAATTTTATATTCTGCATCCACCCCGAGAACGAGGTATGCTTTGCTTCCTTTATTTTAGCAATGGGTCATGGCAACATTCATATAATATCGTAAATGTTGTTTACCGATATATTATAAAGTGTAATTTTCAATGGAGCCCGGGTGACCGAAGATTAGTTATCATAGATCCTATCTACCATAAAAAAGCTCCTTATGCCCTTATTCTAATCTGTGCAATATTTGATGGACCATAAGTCTCATTTGGGAAGGAGGTACATATAAATGAACCCGAAGTAATGTACGTTTTTTAGTGTGTGTTTTTGTCTTTTAACTATGCATAAGATAGTACGTCTTGAACGTGCAAACATCTCGAACTCTTTTGTTAGTGATTGGAATGTTTACTAGTATATTTCTTGCTAAACCATCCGTACATTTTATTAGAGCCAATGAAGTTAATAGACAAAAGCTCTAGCAAGGGAAATCAGAAAGATATATTTTTAATGTTATTGAATCAAATATCTAGACTCAGAAACTTTACTATCTGCTCAGTTATTTTACATACATGCAACAATTCGATGCGTGTTATATCGTGCAAGAGTGTTCTTGACACATCATTGTAATTTTTCTGTTTCTGTAAATGCTCTAAAGTATATGTGATATATATTCGAGCAAGTAATTATACTTGCTTGTATCTTGTATGTAAGACAATACACTTGATCTAGTATGAACAATGTTTTTAATATTGTTACCTCTAAAATATTCGTTTCTACTAAATAGTGGATCAAAATATGTATAATTTCGTGCTTCGTTAAAGAAGCCTTTGCCTTAGAAAGATCATATTTTCTGGCAAGTTGGGGTAATTCATCAGTTTTTAAGGGCGTGTAAGTGTCCCTGCGTACAATTTGAAATAAAGATCTCCACTTTAGATAACATTTTTAAAGCTTGTTGGTTTCACAATGGATGTCTAAAATGTGAAATTATGCCTGGGTCTTAGAACATTTCAAAACAAGTTCAATCTCTTTTTTAAAAAACAAATTTTTCTGAAATACGTTAGATAAATTCGTATCCCGGACGAGTCCCAATTTTCTGTTACGAGTCTATGCTCTTAAAATAAGTATCATAAAAGAGTGAAAAGTCACAAGCTTTGTAAAGTTAAGAAAATTATTTTATTTCCCTGAATGCGTAGGGAAAATGTAACAAAAACGAAATTACGGTATTGCGAATTAAGTCCCAAAAAAATAATCCTCGAATTAGAAAGACAAGTCCTAGAAAGAAATGTTCCGAGTAAGCTTTAGTAGGAAACCTAATTAATATTTAGAGCGAGAGATATTCGTGTGTGTCTCTGTGTGAACAATACTAATTTGACAGAAAATAACCCTACGAATCCTATAAGTAAACAGATTTGACAAAAATATCTCTTTTAATCATTTGTTCTATAATTCAATAGATAAAATTTTCTTCCCAGTTATTTGCTTTCAAAACGTTGCAGTTCCTGTATTGACAATTTTATCTAAGCACACAACCCGAACCGAAACTACATAAGAATGGACTCAGAGAAGTTCCTGTGATGAACAAAAGTGTGGATAAGTGCGGAAGGCCAATGTATATTTTACCTGAGGGATTAAAAGTTATTTATTTAATTACCTGGCGCTCAAACATTATGCCTGAAGCAGAATTTAAGATGGCTTTTAATAGTAGTCCCTGAATATCCACTAAAATTGAAAATGCACTATGAAAAGCAATTTCCATCGTAGTCTGATATAAATCTCAAATGCATTGTGTACTGTGTTGTATTATCCGTGGATAATTGAATTATATTTAAGAGCATTATCAATTAGGATCTGATAGAAGCAGATAAACCACGGATTTAAAACAGACCATACCTCCTATGTCAAAGAAATGTTTCCAGTATGTATTAAAGATTTATTTTTTTCCATTATACAATATACCTAATTCACGTTCCATGTAGTGAATATACAAAACATATTGTTCTTGGCACATACATATCCTTTATTTATCTGACTTTTACAAAACCAAAATATGAATATCAAATCATTTGCTCAGCATTATACTTCGGGTGCCTACAACATGTATCAAGCAAGAATCGTATACAAACATTGCGAAATAATTATGGATTTTACGATGATCATCATCAAAAAATATAAGTGAGAGATCAGCAGTCTTTTATGCAAGGGTGACTAACTGTACCGCAGTTGCACAATGATGTACAGTACAGAGCTGCCAATATACGGGAGCAGCATTAACATTATGCACAGGTCTGAGTTCATAATAGAGACTCCATCACATGGAAATGTGAACAATTCATCTTTTGTTCTGTTCGCCAACAATGGTCACAAGAGTCTAGAACATTTGCATGACAAAGTCATCTTTCCACCACATAATAGCCACATAGATTACAAGACAAATTCTTTGACCTAGTCGAAGGAATAAGATGTTGTTTTAGTTTGGTTTATATTAAACATATTCCAGGTAATCGTTTGCTGAAAAGGTATAATCAATGCAAGATATGTGATTATGTATTTGGAACCATATAATGAGTAAAGTTTGGATAATAATTCGAATTTGATGCAAAAAAATCTACACAATGTTAACTTTCCTTTGCGTCCAAATTGGCCATCTGCTTTTTACCAAGGGAAGCGATATAACATTTCGAAAGAACTGCTATGTGTAAGAATACGTATGACTATTTAAAGAAAGATGGGTGCCTACATTTGTGAGTATCAGAGACAACCTGTTTGTATAAGTACAATTCTTGGCAAGGTAGAGAAATCGAAGAATTTAAAATGAATGCAAATATTGCGGAATCCAATTAGTATGTAACATTAATAATGCTTCGTCTGGGGGCAAATAACGTATTGCATGGAGGCATGTGGAAAATAAATCATTGTATGAGCAATTACACTCATTATCTGTGCCTACCTTCTTCTCGTAGTTTTAGATGATTAAGTTCCATCAACGTATTATGATTCCTAGTCAGTTCAGTTTAATTCTTATTAATACATATGAGGTATCGGATCACAAATTATTTTACAGCCAGAGAACATATCTGCTGGTGGTTGAATACTAACTAAAGTAACATATATTCTGAAATACACCTAGATAGTAGCTGGATATAAATTTATTACATTGTACATTTCATAAACTTGAATAAATACTCACCATAACTGACAATAAAATATTTACTTTTGTTTTGATGTTCTGTATTAAATCTGATTCTCAAGAAAAGCATATGGGCTGTTAGTGCAAGGTTATGTTATTAGGTGCAGATTAGTTAATCTCCCTGTTTAGCAGCACTAGGCTAAAGAAAATGCTGCGAAGCACATGTATTTCACGGTTGAAACAAATCTCTAATTGTAATGAAAGGAAGCATATCTGGTGTTTATGTAAATCTAATGAAGAAATTACATTTATTTTTTAATATATTAACATTACGTTCTATGCGAAACCAATTAGCGGTCCGATCAATTTATATATTCGCATAATTTTGTAATGTTTAGTTTGAAAGACCAATCCTCATATTCCTTTTTAGACTTTAATTTGTTTTGACTTTTGATACTACATGCATAGTGTGATTACACCTTCCGTATGAGGTTTCATGACGACCATACTACTGATAGTATGCTGCAATTGTATAGGAGTTTACTACACAGACCATTGTATAATCTAACATTGACTTCAACTCACCATTCCCATGCTGCATGTGTCCTCACATTACTTTAATAGCCATGCGATTACTAGTTCAAACAGAACAATGCATGTAGAGCTTATGAAAAATACGTTCAAGATTAAGACAGTTGTGGAGATTAGGGGTGAAACGATACAACTGTGCTGTGTATAGATATGATTCAAGAGACACAACCTGCAATACGATAAATATCGATACACATATGAACTTGATGGTCTTTACATCTTTGGAAGGTAGGTGATACCCCTTCATGTATGTTGACATACTGGTTGAATGTATTTTGAGCATGCAGATTACAGGTGGAGATAATAGCTAAAATATATTTATGTGTAATTTTCATCGATGACAAGAAAACAAAAATACTTTCAAACAGACAACTTTTTGGCTGTTAGTGAGTATTATTCAACGTTTAGGCTATTTAATGGTGGTTCCATTTAATTCACTTCATCCACCAGGCCCTTTGTTTTGCATGGCATGAATGCTTAGAAAACATCTTATTACCAATTTCACGGTCACTTAAACTTGGAAGACGTTAAAATGGTATCTTCAAAACTGAAGAAACAAAGAATTTCCTCATGCAAAGAAAATCTCATCAAATACAAATCCTGGAATGGAAATGAGAATGAATACCAACAAAATCTATCACATTGTACTTCCTGCAGATGCTAAAGTCTGCTGCGGCCACAGGTACTTGTATTTGTTTATGAAGAAGGAAAACTATTGATAGCACCCTGTCCTATTGTATAATTTTTTATTTTCATTTTACACATGGTGATAAACTTGGGCGGTTTTAAATCTGCCCCTTGCTAATTATGCTGTAATTTTATTTATTCCATCAGCACCCTCATTCACTGGTTAAATATTTCTGCATGAAAAGAGAAATTCCAAATTTGTTCCCCATTTACAATTTAAGGAGAGATGCTGCCAGTATTTTATCTTAAATGGGACTTCATCCTTTGTCACCGAAAAAAGAGGGAGTAGGAAAGAAGAAGGGAGAGGAGAAAATGGTCACAGTTCGATGTTTATCTAACACTTCGATATCTGCCTCTCTTTCTTCCTGCTCCACTTTTTGTTAGCTCTGTGCTGAAATCAAATTCTTTCAAAAGATGTCATCGCTAGTTGTGAAAGTATTAATCTGTTAACTTTTTTCTGAGCATACTCCGTTCCTTACCTGTGTATAAATATTGTTTGTGCTTCTTTCTGAAGGGGCATATACATAGCTAGCTTTGTCAGCTTGAAGATTTTGGGAAGCTGATCTTTGTGGCTGTTATATACATGTTTTCCAGAGCTCAAAAATATTATCTTTCATATAGATCTGCTCCAAAATAGGCTTTTTCACTAACATAAACTTCCTTTCTTGAATCAGTAGTTTATTGACTACCATTCAGATTTCTTGTATGTTCCATAATGCTGTATTAGGATTTTTAGTCCATGAATGCAATAGTCTGCTTGTGCAGACAGAGATGTTCAAATAAATATCTATACTTTTTAATTTCATTTTTTCATCCTTATTTATTCAATTGTTTTAGCCCTGATATGGATATATGGTTTTGTTGCATATGATCCGCAAGACTAAAATTGATTGACAAAAAAAAAAAAGGAAAATTGTATTCTACTTTTATATTATCTGTATTTTGAGTATGCTCAATATTCTGCCCTTTCTACATTAATTTGGAAATACCGCTGAAAGGGAGACTGATTGTCATTGCGTCTATTTTTGTCCTTCCAACATGTACATCTGGTTCGTATTTTACAGAATTTTCGGTCTCATAATTACTCACTGGTACCCCCATTAACAATTTCCCAGCTCTAATAATCTAATATACTTCATAACTTTAAAAATTGTTGTCATCATCGCTATCACCAGCCAGTATTTGCCGAACGCAGACATAATCAACCACACTGAGATTCAGACATCTTGGGCTTTCGAGGTAGCCAGTATTTTAAACAGGCATTTGTAAAACATCCTTCATGGAAAGTTCAAACTGCGCTATTAATATTATTCAAGGGCACAATGTGACGATCAAATTTAGTTTATCAACAATTCATGTCATGATTGAAGAACCAGATGTGTAAGCAGTTGCCTACCCGAAAAACACTTGTCGCGAAAAGAACAGTTAAATAAAAATTGTTTACTTCGCCAAGCACAGTTTCATATGCGCGACCTTCGACTAATTTTCGCGGAGTTCTCGCGCATCACTGTTCTCCAAGTGTACCAATTCGTGCAAATTTTGCACGATTCACGCAATCGCAACTCTGAGAGCATCTCTGTTTAAGTACTCATATAAATTACTTTTGCGCAAGGTTTCTCTGTTGCTTTGCTAGTACTTCCTATTTTTCATGCAGGGAATAAGCTACACTAATTCCTGATTGGTAGTTATTATTTAACCTGGACCGGAACAAGCAATAACAACCAATGAGATTACAATGTAACATATTTCACAGTGTGATACACCGGTAGTATAGCTTCCAAATCGACCAAAGTAGACAAGATAAAATTTCAACGTAAAAACATAGAGTAAATGTGGTTATTAGATGATGAGTAAAGTATTTCATTATACATGTGGAAGACGGCTGCAATGTATCCTATACGCTGAACATGATGCTGGGTTAAGATAATTAGTATTGAATGGGGGGAAGATGGCAGATTACTAGTCATGTCAATTTGGTTTAATTTGCAGACGGTGAGCGAGTATTCTCAATAGCATTTTTCGTATTTACTAATAAAAATGAGTGCCTAGGCCTATACATGCTGATTAAGATGAATTCTATGTTTAAAGAATAATAAGGCAAACTAATAATAATTATTCATGACTCCTAAAGACAAAAATAACTTACATCCAGTGTGTATCGTTTTGCATCGATTCTCCATCTCTTGCATCGACATGTGTATCGTTACAGCAAAAATATCAATGCATCGATATATCGATGAATCGTTTCACCTCTTAGTGGAGATATATGTAAATATTACATTCATTGTGTAGTCATAATTTTGGGGTTTGAAGTCTGACGATTACCTTTGTGATTGCAAGAATTACTATTACTGTTCAGATTCCTTGTGTCATAAACTTCCAAATGACGCATGTTCTTAACTTTCCTCACGAACAATCAATTGGAATACAGCTATCTATTGACACCAGTGGTCGAAAAACCAAACTCTGCAATGCAAATGCCTTGAACGTGGACATTTATTGTAAGAATCCGATAACTGCTATGTAGCCTATTTTAGGGTCGTGATCTAAGCAACCCGTGTCAATAACTATTGTCGTATTAAAACCCAGGGAGTTGCCTTTCTGAATTAAAAATGTATCTGTATACTTTGTAGCCAAAGCTGAGTTGAGGTGGACAATATCCGTCACTGATAATTTCATATTTGGAATAAAGGTTCTAAATGGATAATACCTATCAGATGTGCAAAACAAACACCTTAATTCTAATACCGAATCCGATTACTTTGGCGTATTACATTTAATATCGAATAAATAGATAGATAGATAGATAGATAGATAGATAGATAGATAGATATGGAGATAGATAGATAGATAGATGGTTGGGTACGTATATGCCTAAATCGATAGTAACTGACCATATTTGTATTGTAGCAAAATACAGCGCATGTGTAAATTATACTGACGTAAAGCAGCATGAGCGTTAAGACTGTAACACGTATAGCCAATTTAGAGGCAAATTTTTATATGCCTCTCTATTTCATTGCATGTGCTTGTTATTTTTTTATCTTTGTTTTTTTTTTTTTTTT
>JAECUM010054912.1:0-22398 GCA_016617855.1 Megalonaias nervosa
AAAAAAAAAAAAAAAAAAAAAAACAAAAAAACCAAAAAAAAAAACCAGCATTAAAACTGGTTTGTATCCCTTAAAACTTTTGTCTCTAAAAGTGGAAATAATCAGAGACAAAAGACATAATGTTACAGGAGATTTTAGTTTTATTTATTGTAATTCTTACGATTATCAAACCAATTAAAATAATAAATTAGTTCAAGAATTTAAATAAATATAAATATAGCACTCTTAGGTTATAATTATTCAGCTGATCTTTGTCTCATTAAAGATTTTAAACAAAACTTTAAAAGAATTTTTGAAATATGAATAGTGACGCTTGATTCCTACTTATTAAGTGTGCTATTCTTTGCAGTATAAACGTAATTTAGTGAATTATCTATGATGAGAGAGAGAGAGAGAGAGAGAGAGAGAGAGAGAGAGAGAGAATTCACCAAAACTGAATATTTCATTAAGTTACTGTAATTGTATACATGTATCCTGGGTCGATGAGCATGTTTTGGGACAGTCTTCGGGTCTTTCATTCAACAAGTATCAACAAGAGAAAAAACTCTACTGATCTTACTCGATAATTATACAGGGTAGAATTTTACTGATCTCTCTCTTTTTATTTGGTTTGATTGTATTTAATTGCCTACATGTATCCTTGGTAGTTGAGGGTGTTTTGGGACAGTCTTTTGCTGTTTTAGGGTAATCATGGGGTCTTTCATTTGGTGATAATTACCAACATGGGGGAAAAAAGTCTCCTGATCTTACTCGATACTTATACAATGCAGGATTTTACTGATCACTGTTTCTTTTAAGGTTTGATTCAATATAATTGTATACATGTATCCTGGATAGGTGAGAGTGTTTTAGGACAGTCTTGTGCAAGCCCCATGATTTTCTGGGTGATAGGCAGAAAAATTGAAGTGTTTGGATGTCTAATTCATACATAAGTTGCTGGAAATAATAAAACATAAAATTGCTGGACAGATTTGGGGAGGCAAACAAGTGTTAAAAAACATTGCCTAAACTTTTACAACAGTTTTTGCTTTAATATTCGTAAAAGGAATAGCCTATGGAAATCTTGAGGACGCACACACTATGGTCAACAAGTATTGGTTAAGTGACTTGGTATTAGGTACGGAACCGACAGTCTACCATTTTTCTGCTAAATGGCTTGTCAAATGGTCAAATGCAGGAATAGGTTGCAGATGTGCCTTAGATATCTTCTGATTGGGATTTTTTCTACCATTTGACAAGTGTGACAAGATCTATGGCACTTAAAAACATCACTTTTAATTTTCGGCCAATAAAAATGATTCAGGATCTTGTGTTAAGTCTTATTGACACCAAAATGACCAGCTTAAGGAGTTTTATAGGTTAGACTATGAATTTCCTGTCTATATGACTTAGGAACAACAGTTTGATTGCTCACTGACCACTCATCACCAGCAAGTACATCAGGTGGTCTCCATTTTCTCATAATGACCCCATTTTTCACAACGTAGCAAACTGGTACTTGTGTGGCTTCAATTTCTGAAACCCAGTCTTGTGTATTCTCTGAGGAATAGTACTTGGGGGCCTATAACTCACATTAAAATGTATTGCATGCTTATAAAGTAGCTATTACTTTCTGCTTGGATATCCTACAACTGCAGACAGAAATTGGCTAGTGGTTTCTATTATTCTGTGAAGAAACTAACTTGAATCTCTGTCTCTGTCTCTGTCTCTGTCTCTCTCTCTCTCTCTCTCTCTCTCTCTGTGCTGGGTGATTAAGTCATTTAAATTATGGAATTTACCTTATCCATTGTTCCAAGGCACGTATATTGGCGATAACAGGCCAAATTTAAAATTTCATCTCAGGTTCATAAATATAATAGTTTTGTAAAGGTCAAAGCATCAGAAATAACAAACTAGGAAATAAAATATAATTTTTTTCATGGTTTTTTGCTCATAGCAAGTACAAACAACTTAATTTGTTGCTCGTAAAAAATTCTCTAAAAAGAGAGTATTTTTATATAGTGTATTTTTTTATTACGAATCCAGTAATGGGAATGTTTTTGGGGATTAATTCTTGAAACTAGGGAATATAACCTGACTATTTTTAAGACATAATTTACAAATGTATGTGGCGTACAAAAGGAAATGTGCCTCGACCAATCCAGAATTTACAGTTTCAATTCCTCAGAATTTGCAATTATGAGTGTATGTCCAATCTATAAGCCAAATTGTGAGAAAAGCTTGTCTTCATTCATGTTTTGTTCATGTGAAAGTGAAAAACAAAAGGGACTGGCAAATAGATCTAAAAAGACTATCCAGATATTTGTTCTTTATAATTGCCTACCTGTATGATAATTTTTGATTCAAACTAATTCAGCTAACAATATTGTTTTTATGAATGCCGGTTTACATTAAATATTTATTTTTCTCTAATATTTCCCATGAAAAGTTGAACACAGGACTGTATATAATTTTAATTTATTTATTTTGCTTTACTGCATAGTTGTATTGTGCTGATATTTTTTGTGTCATGACAATATTAACTTATATTTTAAACAGGGTAAAATAATGATATAATCACAGACAAATGAAGCTGTTTATGCGGGGGGTGGGTGGGTGGGGAGGCATGTATGCTACAACAGTCTGAGCTGTAAGTAGACTTTAAAACTTTAGAAGTTGTTTAAAAAATTGTGTGGAGGACTTACCCTTCTAACAGAAAACAATCACATCTGTAGATGATACATATAAAAAAAATTATTTTTTTTTAAAAGGACTACATTAATCTCATATCCAAATGTATCAAGCAAGTTTGGTACTGTATTGTAGCAGTAATAATAAAAACAAATTGAGCTGGTTACTGGTAGCGATAGCAACGTTATTTATATTCAATATCTATGACTGCTACCTAAGGAGTCTGATGTTTTATCAGTGAAGTACCTTACAATCAATCATGTGTACTATAAATATCGCTTCATATGTGGATGATGATTTTTAATAATAATAAAAATGTAGTTTCCAGTTTGATATCTGTGGAAATAAAGACTCATAATTGAATGGAAATGTTCTTTACGCTTAGATATAGAAAATATATTTCATACTGTTAGAATTTATTTTCTTATATAATAAAATAAGTTCATATTTTTGTAGCATATAGCTATGCTACAGTATATGCTTTGTATGTGATGTCCTTGTTTCATGTCATTCGCCTCTTGCTATTGTATTGGAATTAGAGATTTAAAATGAATTGGAGATAGGAGATAGTTGTCACCGACAACTAGTGACAATACTTGCTGTCTATTGCATAATCATCCATGCCATACATGTATAAGAATTTTGAATAATTTGAATATTTACCTTACTTCTTGTTATATATATATATATATATATATATATATATATATATATATATATATATATATATATATATATATATATATATATATATATGCACAAATCCAACCTTTAGCGGGTGGTCTAAAGCGCTCTCCGTTATGGATCACTGCCATCTCACCTCAGTCTGCGTGGGTTCGAGTCTAAGATTCGGCGAATGTGGATATGTGAGAAAGCTTGCCAGTAGCTTCTCGTGGGTTGGTGGTTTTCCCGGTTTCTTCCTCCACCATTAATACTGGCCGCCATGTATAGCCTATCGTGTGCTGAAAAATGGCATTAAGCCCCACAACAACAACAACAACAACAACAACCAACCTTTAGGCGACAGGGTCTAAATTGCAACCTTTCGGCGACATCGTTGTATACTGATAATGTGTGAATACGTACGAGTCATGATTGTGCCTATATTGTGAATACTGTATGGAATACTGAAAGGAATATGAAAATGCGCGAAAAAGTGGTAAAATAAAATAAATGACAAACATACATTTTTGTCGCCCATTTACTGTCGCCGAAAGGTAAAACGATGTACGCTCATGCATATAACCAACCTTTGGGCGACAGGTCGCCGAATGGTTCATGTGTCGCCCAAAGGTTTAGTACATATCTCGCTCAGGTACAATTTATATGTGTCACCTAAGAGTATTATATACAACGTAATTTCGCTATTACGATTACCAGCGAGACGGAAGAAAGTGGGTTGGACGGTCTAAATATCGGGGTTTTGCTGTTGGCATTCATAAAGTAGTTGCTTATGTGATCACTTCACGTAATCACGCGACTGTATAAGTATACTTATTAAACGGGACTGGAATAACTGGCCGTAATCCTTAATAGCGTAGTGGTTTTAATTCGGACTGTATAAAGTTTTAATCTTGAAGATAGGCCTAGTTATTTAGATATAGATCGATACAGTATATATTTTGTAGGAGAGATGGTTCTTTTATTTATATATATATATATATTTTTTTTTACTGTATATAGCATTCATTATGTACATTAATTTCAGATGGTTATACATATTTTTATTATATGCTAGTCTGCGAATCAGTGGATTTTCCATGTAAAATATTTTTTCCTAATTCACTGGAGTCAATTATGAATGGGATCACGGGTGGCCGAGTGGTCTAAGGCGCTCACCTTTATTATATCACTGACACTATCCTCCGTCCGCATGGGTTCGAGTCTCGACTCTACCTACGTAGGCATGAGAGAAAGCTTGCCAGTAACTTCCTGGGGGTCTTTGGTTCTTCCCGGTTTCTTCTTCCACCACAAATACTGGCCGCAATGTAGAGCCAAATAAAATGGTGTTATACATATACACATACACATACCAATCAACCAACCAACCAATCAACCATTCAAATTAAAATGGTTTTATTCCCAATGTGATCAATAGACATTGATAACATTACAATCAAGAAATTCGAAGAGTTTTTTTCGTAATATTCTTAGTTTAATGGTAAATATATCCACATATCACGCATGTGTACTAGGTTCGAAACCAGCAACCTACTTTTCATTTTTCTTTTTGATTATGTGTATTCAACGTTGAGTTATGAAAGAGAACTATGTTATTACTCAGCAGTGGCCTTAGCAAACGCGGGGCCCGATTTGGATAATTTTGGCGGGACCCCTGGATTTACGCGAGGGGCCCCCTGTGAGCACGGCATTTGGAAATAAACTTTTAAACAAGTTTTATACGATATTGAACTTAAAATTTTCTTCCATCGATTTAAAATTACTTTCTCTCTATAGATATATTTTTAAAAATTACTAACGCGCGGGGCACCTGTGAATGCGGAGCCCGATTGGGCCACATCGGTCCAAACGGCCTAAAACCGGCTCTGTTACTACTACTATTTTCTATGCAAATATTTAAAAAAAAACACAACAGAAAATAAATGGTGATCAGCTGACATTATCCAGTAAGAAAGCTTCTACTTCAATTTGTTATACATATTGCTAGCCAAAACGTTTGAGCATAACATACAAGTAAAATCGGCTTCTATCGAGTCAATAACGGATATATTCCACCCACAAAAAATGAAATAAACGAAATATATCCGTTGTTCACTCGATAGAAGCAAATATCCTCTATCGATAAATAGCATACCTTTATTTTATATCCATGATGGTAAACTGAGAAACTCTCTGAACTATTTCCAAAGTTGTGGGGCAATGGACGACCCAAAGGATATATACTATTTTTTAAAAATTTAATGACAAAATCAATGACTTTTTATGTTTGATGAAAGTTTTAGACTTGGTTCACTTCGATAGTTTCACGTGTGGTCGTCACTGTCCAATCCGTATACGGTTTTGCTAGCTGTTACAAAAATACACCATAATAACAAGCGTAAGTTTGAATTTTATTTCCATCAGTACGTGTACCGATTGCAGCCGTTTCAGGCATCCTGAAATACAGTTTTGTATAATACAGTCAAAACTGCAAAGAAATACAAGAAAACTGAATTATTCGACCGTTAATTTAGCTACGATTTACCTGTTACAAAGTGAAGCTGGGCAAGATTGGGTCAGAACCTATGGAAAATAAACAACTCAGTTGTAGAAGACGAAGAATACAAAGCCATAACTACAGTACTGTTAGAAACCTTTTTAAATAGGGAATATTACAACCTAATGGAAGAGTGGGGGGGGTGGGGGGGGGGATTAAGAAGGAAATTAAGTCAATAACCTTAACATATTGTCAAGCCAAACAAAACATAAGACGGGGAGGGCAAAGAGAATGCAATACAATAATAAATATTTAAATACAAAAAGGAGAGGATAAAATAAAAGCGAGGAATGAGTACGAAGCTTAATAAAATTACAAATTAACTGGCACAAAATAAGATCAGGAGAATTCTCCAGTTTATATATTAAAGCAAGAGGGATGCAAATCATGGAAGAAATAAGAAAAGGAAATAGCAGGCATATGGAAAAACTGAAAAAAAAGATAACGTTACCATAACTAAGCCAACACATATAATGGAAGAAATATACAGCTTTTAAAAAGAACTAAACATTACACAAAATATATCACGGGTGGTGGTGTGTGTGTGATAGAAGTATATGCTGGGAATATACAATTTTTGCAAATCCCCAGGACTTTAGGTCTCAGTGCGAAAACTTATAATATCAAATGAAATAATTGCAGCATTCAAACAACTCCATCAAGGCAAATCAATTGGTTCTGGTGGAATAACGACAGATTTCTATATTACCTTCAAATATCTCTTAATTCCAAGATTAAAGATATTATATCTTAATATTCTATTAAATAATGAAATGACGTCCACGATGAAAGAAGGGGTAGAAACACTTACGTATAAGGGGAAAGGTGATGTAAAAGACCTAATGAGTTGGATATCGATGTCGCTTTTAAATACAGACTATAAAATACGTAGTAAGATCCTTGCTAACAGAATTAAAACATGTATCGGAAACATAATTAACATTATATTCAGAACAAAATTCTAACCTTAAAAACAGCGATTGAATTTTTGGAAACTAAAGGAGAGGAGGGGGCCTTGATCTTATAGATCAAGAAAAGGCCTTTGACATAATAGAGTATAGTTACATATATATAGTTTCTTATATACGCACGATGAAATTTAATATAGAACGTTCAGCGAGACAGGATTGTTCCTTATCGATGATATTATATTTAATAGCAATAGAAGCCCTCCGAATAAAAATACATAACAATAAAAATATAAAGGGAATGGAACTAAAAATGTTACAGCATGTTCATGACCATACCAATTTTACTTCCGATGCCTACCCCTTCAAACATTTAGAAAAGGAATTTATGTACTTGGGGAAAGCAATAGGATCTAAAATCAATCATGCAACAAAGTGAAATTCTGTTAATAGGTAACTGGCGGGGGAACCACCCTGGACTCAAACCAGAACTTGTAACGACACGTGTAAAAGGTTTAAGAGTGACTTATGTGTGTGTGTGTGTGTGTGTGTGTGTGTGTGTGTGTGTGTGTGTGGAATCTAAGAGAATAAAAATTCAGCACATTTTAGAAAAACTACGAACTAACTTACAAATGTAGGCACATGCAAATTTGAATATAATAGATCGAATGCAGGTCGCTCAGACATATGTATATTAAAATATAGTATATGTTTAACTAGGTAGATTTAAAGGATAGCATGATAGATACCTTTGAAAAAAAATAATCCTGTTCATATGGGGAGGGAAATTACATTATTTCCGCAGTGAATACTTATAAAATAATGATGGAGGGATGACTAAATATCCCACATCTTAGACATTATAAATTAGAAAATATTTGAAATAGCATTTAAAAAAATAGATAAAAGGGAGTCTGTGTGGAAAAATATATATTTCTTTGTGTATACGTTGAAACAAATACCTGGGATATACAGAAACAATAATATAACCAAATTAATAGAACCACCAAGAAAAATGAGATATATCAAAAATATAATTCTTAAATATAGTCAGATCAAGAAAATATGGACTGAGGAAAAATATTTCAATATATACAAACTTTTAATCCAAGATTTTAGCAGGAAAATAGATTATAAAGTGGAATTTAGAAATCCTAATGAAAACCTGGGCAAATATTAAGTCAACATCCATGCAAAGCATGATATATATGTACCTACATGATGTTTGGCTAACTGGAGATGTAGCATTTAGAAGATATTTTAAAAAATTACCAGTATGCCACTTTATGTACAACAAAGTTTATACGTAAAAAGAAAACATTTTATATTGAACTGCAAAACAATTAAAGAGAGAAGTAAATTAACTGCAAAAATTACAACTCAGTATGGTGCCTTCAGATAGAAAGCCTACTATACACAACGGATAAAAATAATAAATTGCATTGTAGATACCATGATCAGATGTGGTAGAGCATCTTATCCCACTTGAAAGAAAAGACCCCCCCCCCCAAAAAAAAACCTCCAAAAAACCACGGAATGTTAGAAACCCTGGTAAATCTTATACATAAACAAACCATACTTGTCTTTCTATATGTTCCGGCTGCCAAACAAGAGGTCACGAGTTTGAAACTCGTGGCGGCATTCTCAATACTTTTTAATTTTGTTTTTACTTTTTTGATATTTATCTTCAAACTTCTTTTAAACTCTCTCACCCAGTTTATTTATTTATTATTTTATTTTATTAATTTCCGTCTTAGGACGGGCAATCAACCTAGTCATATAAACATCCACATTTGTCTTTCTGTGAGTCCAGGCAGCAGAACAAGAGGTCACGAGTTCGAAACTTGCGGCGGCATCACAATTCTTTGTAACCTTTATTTGGTATTTGCATGTAAAAACTTTCTTTTAAAGTCGCTGATCCCAATTATTTTACTTTTTTTTTCTTTTTTCATTCCCGTCCTAGGACGGGCATTTAACCTAGTAAATTAATACCGAGTGGTCCTGTCCGCCTGAAACACAAAGGGGGGAGGATGATGGTAGGAGGTTGGTGCATTTCCGGAAAGAGCAGTCAGACATACCTCTTCCAGTAGGAGAGGGGGGCCCTAAGATAGGGGCTGCACGGCTTCCCCGCCAGGAAGGGGAGAAAAGAAACACTCTGAATAACAATTTAACAAACAGAAAAGGAAAATCATAGGCTCAGGTACCCGATTGGTCTAAGATGCTCGCCTTTAAAATCACGGAATATTCTCACCTCGCTCGCTCCGCATGACTCGAATCTCGGGCTCGGCGAAATTGTGTATTTGAGAAAGGTTGCCAGCAGTTTCCAGTTGTTCGGTGGATCTTCCCATGGGTTTCCCCGGTTCTTCAATCACCGTATATACTGGTCGCTATGTGCCGAAAATGGCTTGAAGCCCACAGTAACAACAAGAAGAAGAAGAATAGGAAAATTGCAGATCCTAGCATATATTAATACGAACGCTACATACAGAAAACAAAGGAAAAACAAAAGTGCCCCTTTCAGTAAGAAATGCTAAAGGTTATGCCAATGCTGCTGGCTAACGTTGTAGTACGGGTAGAACCGGTATTTCTAAAAGAGGCATAACAATACATGGGTAGGATCAGGTCAAGTGTTGAGGGGGGGGGGGCAAAATTTCAAAAGGGCTCTGACCTTCCTTGAAAGGGCACCAAAGCAAACGTACATGTGTATATTTACTCAGTATGCATAATACCCAATAAACGTGCGCAAGAAAATAAAATACCGATGTTAAAATTTCGAGTGACAAGTGACTGTAAATTTATGTGTGCACGTTTTCTTTCTGCAGCGGGAGGGGGTAGGTCAGGACCCCACCCCATCCGGCCCTGCAATGTCAAGCACTGCAAAACAAAAAACATTAAGGGGAACACAAACACAAAACTAACACCTGCGAATTATCAAGATTAAAACGATTAACACGCAAACTTTCATTACAAAAGAATTTTTCCCACAGCAAAGGTAAGAGGTGGAATCGAGTAGGGAGAATGTTAGGAGGACCAGCCCACTAGGGGCTAGGTGTCACATTTGCCTGCCCTTCAACCATCCCACATGCCCGAAATATTCTACCCTCTATTTTCTGCATTTTTGTTCTCCTTCTAAGTGACATTTCTTTCCCGCAGAATAAAAATAAGAGAAATAAGACGACTGAAAAAGGTAATCTACGAAAGTCAATACCAACATAAACACTTATCGGTATATAGTATTCAATACGCACACATAAATGGACAAACACCTCATCCCAGGCAAGGATCACTGACTTTATCAGGGAAACTAAACCACCCCAAGAGTATATTGCCTAATGAGGGAAGTACTAGCCTTGTGTACAAAAAATATTTTAGGCATGGACAAGGAACGGAACGAAACCTGGAAACAGACATCCAACAAGGTACGAGACCTTAAAAAAGAAAAGATGAACCTGAATTCAAAATAGATGAATGTAAACAAATTCCCTTCAAAATTCCGTTTAATTTTTCACGATAAACAAGACAACAGTATATACTTGGGGAACATGAATGTGTAAAATAGCTTTACAACTTTTCACCGCAAGCCTTATCAGTTTACATAATTAAGGGTCCAAACGGTGTACACAAATTAAAAGAAAGGTGTAAAGAGAAAAATCACATAATTTGCCAGAGAAAAACGTTCAATTAACTTGACTAGAATACGTTCAGAGGATACCCAGAGTATGATACAGAAGCTATACTGAGAATTATAGCCATACTATTTATATTCGTTCTGTCGGTTTTTACTGCAGTTTTCTGCACACAGTTTAGGACTCCTGTTCTTCTTACCCAGACTTCAGTGAAGAATCCACTTTCTAGAGACTAAGTGTCCAGACCCTGAATGTTAAAGTTTTACAAGCTAAATAGTCGTAAATTTGATTAAAATATGTTAAATGCTGTACATTTTGCATAATTACTTTGAAGGAGCAAATTACTAAAACCTGGCCTTCAATTAATAAAACATTTCAAGTAGAATTGTGCTAAAGAGTCACGCTGCATAAATCACAGTTCCAACCCAGCAACAATTTCCAAATTTACAGAGATATCTTAACGGAAATTCCAAAAGCTGCATATATTTTCTCCGGTTATGATAAACTGCATGCGAGAAATCTGATCTCAGAGTTTCGGGTAATTTCTTATTCTAAGACCTGAACGTGTTTAATGAATTCTGGATCAAAACATCTCATCCAAATAGTCATTATGGCAATTCATGGGGTTTGTTTTCCTTGTTAAACCAAAAGTCAAAACCAGGACTTAAAGTGTCAAGAGCTTATACAGAGCTGTAAAACCGTATCTTGTACTGTGTCGAACATTTACACGCTTTATAAAGTGAAAGTTATCAATACTGGATATCTGATGAATAGAATTTGTATACAGATACGAACGTAAATATAAATCAATTGCATAAGCATAATCACTTTTCAGTAACAGTGACCTTCATCCCTAAAGTTTGATTCTCATATCATTACATTTGATTTCTGGTAAATAACTCAAGTTGTAGTGAATAGATTTCATTGCAACTTGAGGCATATTTTCCCCTGAGCCTACGACAAACCCAACCATTGTTACTGTATGTAGGTACGAGGCAAGAACGTTGTTCTTAAAATAGAGTTTGCCTTTGAAAACGATTGCGAGGAATAACTTCACTACTATACATAGAATGTTTAGGAAAGTTGTAACATAAATTTCGCATTAGAAACTAACAATGTTGCTGCAAGATCAGGTTTACTGTTAGTGGAATTGCTAATTTCAACAACGCTTAGTGCATAATAAGAGAGAGAGAGAGAGAGAGAGAGAGAGAGAGAGAGAGAGAGAGAGAGAGAGAGAGAGAGGGTCATAAACTCTGGCGGTCAACATTCATATGAACTGTATTTATTTTAATATGTAAAGAAAAAAGTTAGTTTTATTTTACAAACTATTTTATAAGCTCATTCAAACAAAATATTTATGAATACAGCCGTTTTCTTCCATTGGCAATATTGCTCATATACACAAAATACATAGTTTTGTTTATTTTTGTTTTTAGAACTATACTGAATTTCTTAGAATGTGGTGTTTGGGGATAACAATGGTTATAATGGCTTCAATTCAATCTGTACCGATTCGACTTTTTCCATTAGAAGGAGTAGAGATAAAAAGATTATAAAGCTGACCCGAGATCAGATCTTACAATTTCAGTGACTGCATTTTTCGAGAGCTGTATTAGCCTGTTATGTATATCTATATTGTGTGTTTAACTTTTGGTCCATGACTGATGATTCTATTTTTAGATAGAGCTATAAATGGCTTGTTTACTAGTTTTAAACCTACCCTTGATAATGAACCTGCTTACAGTTTGGGGTAATTTTCTGATTGGATGATTGAGTATTGCGATATATGTTACGTAGGGATGAGTTGTGAAATATGTCACGTAGTGATATATTGCAATAAAGAGTCGTAATAGAGTTTTGGAGATGTATATGAAGACAGATGTGAACGATTATTTCTATTCCCATAATTGTTATTGTTTTAATCTCAATATGCAGATGTATTTAATGTTGTGTTTAGATTTATTTGAGAGGCATCATTTATTTGAATTACTTGTTGTCATATGACTGTATGGACTAAAGAAACAAGTTGGGATTATTTTGAACTCATTCAAAGAAATTCTAGACAAAGTCACTGTAACATATAGAAACTGTACGCACTTCAGCACATTCAAGATTCTTGGCACTTTAGCACATTCAAGAATATTGGCACATTAGTACATTCAAGACCTGGAATTCATTCAGAAGGCTATATTCTTTTGGACTTGTGATAGAATTTTTAGGATTACTTTTTATTTAGTTCACGATACTGTAAGTTCCTCCTAAAATTTCATTTTATAACTTAGAGAATTACATTATTTGTTAAGTTTTAAACAACGTGTTGGCTTCTTTCTGTTACTTAGTTTAAGACCAGTGAGTCCTAACAAGCCAAATAACTTTGAAAATATGACTCTTAATTTTGACCTGAGTAGCAATATCAAGAACAACAATTTGCCCATATACATATATACTATATTCAATCTTAAATGATACTAATAATTTCAGTTTAATATTCATGTATAAGAAGTGAATTGATTCGGTTTTCGGATCCTTGGAGAAATGCAACCAGTTTCACTCGCCGATAGTCATATTGCATCATAGCGATTGCTGAAATGAAGGAAACCATCGGGGTATGTTTGAAAAGTACACTCCCACAGTTATACGTATAAAGGGAAACGCCTTGTGTCCTTTTTGTTTGTGCGTGGAGGTGCTGTGTATATTTTGTATACATGAAACTATTTTTTTTATGTAACTATGTAACGTTTTTGTCATATACCTAACTAGATGCCTTATGCAAAATCTCTTAAGGAAGGAAATAAAGATTAACGAGCGAAGAAATAGTCTATACATAAATATTGTTAATGTCAGCTCTGTTAGAAAGGAACATGTCGATACGACTGTTATCTTCGGATGGTAGAGACAATTTAATTTCCAAAATATTTTCGCTATTGACCCTATCCGATGGATATTATTTCTGTATAGAAGTACCTAGACATCAAGAAAAACATTGCATATAATTTCATTACATGTACATATTCTAACAAATTTGAAGCATGGTGTGTGGATACAGTATCCGCAATGTTGCTACACTCATTATGGAAGCATTGTATATTTAGAAAGCACAACAGGTACCTCAGGAAAAATGTTCACTGTCTAAACCATTTACAACATTCTCCACTTCTTGTCTTCCTCAGGATATATTTCTACATTTTTATTTAATCTCACCTCGCGAAATGTATATTCCTAGCATAATATAAAAAATCACCTTCGATACATGGTCCAAGATCTTTAAATAGGTTCAAGGTCGAATGGTCTCTCCACATTTCGAGCATCTTTCAGGACATTAAATAGTATGCCTCAGGAAAAGGAACTGTGATTGATAATAACTATTACAATAGTCCTTCGATTAATATTAACATGTGTTTATATTCGGATTACGTTTGAAATGAATTTACACTTGAACTCAAATCTGTGGTGGCTGCCAAAAGCAATTCATATGCATTGCTTTTATATAATGCTTAATATATTTATTGACGGTTTTCCAAATCTGAGACTGCATTAAGTCACACAGGTGTGCCTTTCAAGCATCTGAAATAACGTTTACTAGTGTTTGGTAGAAATGGAATTATCGCCAGAACTGTGCAGATGGATTAATAGGTGTTATTTAGTTTAAATAACATAAGTAGCTGTCATGCAAAAGGTACACAGATTTTCAAACATTTAAATGATTTGATACATGTTTGATTAAAAGAATAGAACAAGGGAGTGAAAATGTAATAGAAAGAAGCTATATTTAAATTAATTCGTGGTATCCTCTCTTGTAAGTTTATCTGTGTGTGAAGTCTGCAAGTACATGTATAAATGATGTATTGATTTCTGGACCCTGAAATGACACATAACTCAATCGATTTAATGTATATAACAAGAATAGCAGAAATTTAATATAAAGGAAATTTATTAAACGTCACTCGAAAAACTCTTCCAAAGTCTAAGTTGCACATTATTGGTTTGATTTAAAGCATAAAACTCGAATATTAAATTGTAATATAAAGAAGATTCATTAACCATCCCTGAGAGTAATCTTTGTACCAGGTTTGTGTGAATTCTAAATGCATGGTTTGTGGACACTGCGTGCACAGTGTTGATACATGCATTGTTGAAGTTATATGCAGTATTGGTAAAAGTCTTAAATGAATGAAATAAACGGATGAATGGTATTTTGATGTTTGCAGTCTGAAGTTAAACATTAATGATTTGATTTAAAGCATACAGAAAAAATAGAACAAAATGTAATCATCACTGTAAATAACCTTTCTTACAAGTTTGAGTGAATTTCGTAAGAATGGTTTGTGGACACGGTGTCCACCATCATATTACACTTATTGTGGAGGCACCATATATTTAGAAAGCACAATAGATACATAATGAATAATGTTCAGTGTTGAAACCAATAACAACATTGTCCACTGGATATCCCTCTCAGGATGCATTCCTACGTTTTTCTTCAATTTCACACTACCTAATTGGTAATTCCAATCATAACAAGAACAACAGTCTCTTTGAATACCTTGTCCAAAATCGTTACATAGGTTGTAAATCAAACGAGCTCTCCTCATTTCATGCATCTTGCATGATATTTAAATAATTTGCCTTCGGACAAGAAAGTGTGATGGATCTTTACTACTTTAATGGTCCCTCGATTAATATCAACATTTGTGTATATTCAGACTATATCTGAAATGATTTTATGCTTGAAATTAAAACTGTGGTGGCTGCCAAAAGAATTCAAATTAATACTTTTGTCTTCTTCTAAATATATTTCTTGAAAGTATCATCTTTTTGCAAATACATCAAGACACGGTTCTGCATTTCATGCATCTGAGAGACAATCTACTAATACTTGACAGAACTCGTTTTGTCACAAGAACTGAGCAGCTGGCTTAATTCATAGGAGTTATTTCAGTTGAATAACTAACTACTAGTAGTCGTAGAAAAGGCATATGATTTATAATAATTTAAATGCCTCGGTGCAAATCTGATTAACATATAGAGCAATTATAGTGAAAGGATAATAAAAACCGGTTATATTTAAATTCATTGGACATACTCTTTCTTAAAATATTTTCAATGCGTGAATTCTAAAAGCATGGTTTGTGGACACAGTCCAGTGTTGGTGCACGCATTGTTGAAATGTAGATACATTTTCTGAAAGCATTAAAAGAACAATATAGTCATAAACTGTACATTGATATCTACAAGTCTTGCAGTTACATAGTACAGGTTTGATGTAAAGTGTAGAGCAAGAATATCAGAATGTAATATAAAGTAGATTTATAATACTTTTCTTTAAATAATCTTTGCAACAATTCTGTGTGAATTCTAAAAGCATGGTTTGTGGACGCTGTGTCCACAGTGTTGATACAGCATTGTTGAAAAATATATTTTGGGAAGGTATTACATGAATCAAATAATCATAAAAACGGTTTATTGATTTCTAAAGCGAGAAGTTATATGGAACTTATTTCATTGAAAGTGTACAGAAAAAATAGCAAAAAATAATCTTCACCCCCTGCAAGTTTTCTTAATTGTTTGTGTGAATTTTATAATCATGGTTTATGGAGACAGTCTCCACAATGATGCTACACTCATTGTGGAAGCAAGATATATTTAGAAAGCACAATTGACACAGTATGAATATTATTTGCTGTTTACACCATTAGCAACATCCTTGATAGAGTGCCCCTTGAGACTGTAATGAACGCTGAATCCGATCCACTTCTTGGTCGTGTCGTGTCCAAAGAGTAGATGACATGGATGCCAAAGGCTTTGAGGAAATATTGGATGACATGCCTTTAGTACACTGTTATAATGATTGCCTTATCATGTATACTATTCCGTCAGGCTATTTTGCTTGGAGAAGTAATATGGACGGATCCTCGATGTTGCATTACCTGTGGGAAGAGGTCATAAATTGAAACTTTCGAAAACATTGTTCCTTTCTGAAAGTATTGACGGCGGTAAATAGAAAGATGGCCAACATAGACAAATGTTCCAGGCAATGATGAAAAGTCAGGTAAGAAGGTAATACCTGTCATTATTCACCAGCTGGATAAAGATATTGTCTTTTAAGATAAACAAAAGCAATAGGTTGGATATACCAAGGCACGGCTCATGTAACGTAGGGAGTGTCCTTAATTCGAATACTAAAGCTAAATCGTTTTTTTTAATTGTTTTCGGTAAGATTAAGGAAAACACGATTACAATGCCAGAGCAGAAGTTCCAAGTATCTGCACTAAAGCTATCGCCTGTCAAGGAGCCAGTAACTGTGCTAAGAAACGATTTCGTAGAGTCTGGCTACTGAGCATCATCTAAATAGACGCCATGTAGCCCATCGCAGTTTATTTCTAATTGGTAATCAAAATGCCTTCTAAAAGGAAGGATAATAAGGAAATTCGCAGTTGCATGCTGATAGATCTCAATTGTGACTAAAGTGTTGAATTAAATATTTTTTCATTTATAGCGATGTATTGTTATTTTATACGTAGCTATATCTTCTCAGTTAAAAAATGAAAACTTACTCACTTTGTCATTATATGAAGTTTTACTTTGTAATATTTTGCACGTACGATTAGACTTAAGGAAAATGTTCAATGATTATCCTGGAGAATGCATTTCCGGTCACAATGAGCCCACTAAATTCCGTCTCCTAAAAGCGACTATGCTCCTCCCCCTAGTAAAGTTCCAGTCCTTAAAGCATTAATATCCGCCATTGGAAATGAAATTAATTCGTACAACGAAAACCATACTAAGAAAATAATGTAGCCTGCGCAAGAATGAAAATATCGACATCCAGTCAACAGACGAGGGGCACTGTATTGTTATTATGAATATATCTGAACAAATCGCTGAACTGAACAGGCAATTGTCAGACGAGAGATTTACAACAAAATTAACACTAACCGACCACCTGAACACTCTGTAATTTTGTGTGAGACATTAGCAGGCATGCGCAATGCAGGAGACATTGATGACAAAACACTGGCTTACTTTTTACGAACTGGCCCTAATCCATGGAGTTTTTGCCTGCTTTGTAACATACACAACGAAAGGGACGCAGGGACGCCAAATATTTCTAGAAAGGACCATCCCACTGAAAAAGGATGACATTGTTGACTATCACCTTCTCCACTTTATAGAAAAAAAAGCTCCTTCATACATCCAAGATAGTACAGACTACTTTACTAAAACACCGAAAACTAACCTTCAAGGCAAAACTCCTCTCGTCAATATGGACGATTGTCCAGCCAACACTTTTCTCGCCACTGTGGATAATTGTCTTGGCAAAACTCTTCTCGTTTTCCACTCATGACTTGAATGGATGTAATTTTTACTACATACTGTAGTGTCTCAGATTTTATGACGTTATTTCTCACCACGCGCGAGTAGTGTAGTGGGGTACTTTAGCGTCAATGGGAAAATACATTACAGACCGTCCCCCCGGGGTACTATAGCGTCACGATTTTTGGCGTCAGAAAATCACCCTGGGGTGCTTTAGCATCAATGGGAATTTTGTATAGGGAACCACAGCCTGGGGTACTTTAGCCTCAACGGGAATTTAGTATTGGGACAAGAGGAATGATACAGGTAAGGTGACGTCACGGTACTGGACATTTGCAACAATGTAGCATTGTAGTACCGTGACGTCATGCCACCTGTGTCATTTCTATACAAAGTGTGTAGAGACTGAGACAGACATATATAAGCCCGAGATTTGTATATAAAGCATTACATAGACCTGAAATTATGTTGACGGTGTTCATAAATTTTCATAATTATAATGATGCTATAAATAGTTATAATCAAGGAAAAGACTAACGCCAAAATGGATGTGACTAAAAGTAACGCTAAAATTACGAAATTGTCCCAGAATTTAACGGAGACTAAACATGTCCCTGAACATTATTTTACATTGGTTTAGACTAAAATTAGTACTAAAATTACGACATTGTCCCGGACTACAGTGGAGACGGAGAAAATCTGGAACATTAATATTCAAATGACTGTGACTAAAAGTAACGCTAAAATTGCGAAATTGTCCCAGAATTTAACGGAGACTGAACATATCCCAGAAGATTAAATTATATTTGTTTAGTCTAAAAGTAGTACTAAGATTACCAAAATGTCCCAAACTCTAGTGGAGATTGAGAAAAAACTCCGGAAGATTGTATTCAGATTGTCGTAACTTAAAATATTGCACTAATATTTCCGAAAAATTTAGCGGACTTGAATGGAAACTAATAACTAGCCAGATGTTTTGGTTGTCAGAAATGACAAAGACAAAGTGTAGCACTAAATTCTGAAATTGCACCGGACTTTAGCGGAGACTGAAAATAATCCGTAGATAAATTTTAAAAATGTTACCAAGACTTAAAATAGTACTGAAATTATTTAGACTCACACCGACCTTCCAGGAAACTGAAAAATTGTAAATAAAAAATTAAAATAAGCGATACTATAGCGTCAATGGGAATTAGCATTACGGGACCCTACTTTGTACTATAGCGTCAAGATTTATAGCCTCAAATGGCACACCCTGGGACACTATAGCGTCAATGGGAATTTTGTATGGGAACAATAGGAATGGAACAGGTAGGGTGACATCACGGCACTGGACACTTGCAACAGAGAATAATGTTTTTGTGAGTTAAACATAAATTATACAACAACTAAAATTTTTTTTAGGCAAGAAAGAGTAAATCTTTTTGAGGCAATGGATTGACCCATTAAACATAAATTATACAACAACTAAAAAATTTGTAGGCAAGAGACAGTAGACATCTTTTCGAGACATATGAGTGGCCAGGAATGGGGTCGTTTAGTTTTCTTGTACTTTCCTCCCTTCTTCTTCTCCACCAGCACCCCATCTTCTACAGTACATTTTTCTTCTTTTTCTCATCCTTTCATCTATTTATAGCTACAACCTGTGGAAAACCCAAGTCTATATTTATAGCCTCAAAATTTCAAGCTTCAGTGACGTCACTGAACTGGCTGACCTGAATACGCGATACTGTGTAAATTCCCATTGGAAAAACCCAAGTCTATATTTATAGCCTGAAAATTTCTAGCTTCAGTGACGTCACTGAACTGGCTGACCTGAATACGCGATACTGTGTAAATTCCCATTGGAAAAACCCAAGTCTATATTTATAGCCTCAAAATTTCTAGCTTCAGTGACGTCACTGAACTGGCTGACCTGAATAAGCGATACTGTAGGTAGGTAGGTAGGTAGGTAGGTAGGTGAATTGAATTTAATATGGATAAAGAAAGTTTTATAGGGACAAACACCAATACACACAAAAGAAAAGGAGAAAGAAAAAACCAAGATCTACTATCCACACCAACAAACGCAAATGCATAAAACACAAACCTATTTACTATCCACACCAACGGACGCGAAAGCATAAAACATACACCTATTTACTATCCACACCAACGAACGAGAAAGCATAAAACACACCATACCTACTATACACACCAACGGACGAGAACGCATAAAACATACACCTATATACTATCCACACCAATGGACGAGAATGCATAAAACACACATCTATATACTATCCACACCAACGGACGAGAATGCACAAAACACACACCTATATACTATCCACACCAACGAATGAGAATGCATAAAACACACACCTATATACTATCCACACCAACGGACGCGAAAGCATAAAACACACACCTATTTACTATCCACACCAACGAAGGAGAATGCATAAAACATACACCTATTTACTATCCACACCAACGGACGAGAATGCATAAAACACACACTTATATGCTATCCACACCAACGAACGAGAATGCATAAAACACACACCTATATACTATCCACACCAACGAACGAGAAAGCATAAAACACACACCTATTTACTATCCACACCAACGGACGCGAATGCAAAAAACACACACCTATTTACTATCCTCACCAACGAACGAGAAAGTATAAAACACACACCTATTTACTATCCACACCAACGAATGAGAATGCATAAAACACACACCTATATACTATCCACACCAACGAACGCGAGCGCATAAAACATACACCTATTTACTCTCCACACCAACGAATGAGAAGAAGAGTTAGAGGGTTACCAAAATCTTTTACACAACGTAAACTTAGTTCAAGAGGACATGTGTGTGATGTGCAAGTTAGTGACTAAACAATTTAGATTTGCCGCTGGAGTACGACCATCTCTTTGCAGAAAGTACATTTATTGCCTCTGACAAAAAGAGGTATAAAAACGGACTACCACTCCCAGAAGAACCACTCCCTTCAGGACAGGACATGACAGTTATCGACATCCCCGAAAAACCATTCCGGGAAGACACTTGTGTGACTGTGCCAAGGAGTGTAGAGACTCTCAGAACATTACACACTGTCCCTACAATTCCACCTCTTGATCACCACAAATGTTGTACAGGGACTTGTTTATATTCCACTATGATCGTTTTGATGTGTCTTATATTCATGTACTTAACCATTTGGCTTTTATGTATTTTTGTCTTTCGGGTTGTTCACAATAAAAGATGACAATAAACGTGTGCTGAAAAAAGTATAAAAACTCTCATCTTTTCTGTCCTCGTGTCAAAAGTGACATTTCTTACACTACTATGGCTACGTCTACTGTCTCTGCTCCCTCTTCCTCCACTGTCAAAGTCATTGACGAACACGTGGATAGGACTAGTTGGGAGGCCTTGTGTCTTCGCCATCCCTTTAACATGCTCATTGCTGGACCTAGCGGTTCCGGCAAAACCGAATTTGTCAAACGTTTGATCGAACATAAACATCATTTGATCGATCGTCCACCTCAACGAATCATGTGGTGTTACAAAGAGTGGCAATCGTCTTTGTGGAAGGCATTCCTGGCGAAGACGACGGGATCGTGTCTGACCCTAGTCAAACCCATCTGGTTATTTTTGACGACATGTTAGGAGAAGACGAAGAAGAAATTGAACTCTGGTTTACGCGCAAAGGGCATCATCGTAATGCCAGTGTCATTTACATCACCCAAAATTTGTTTTAACAAAGTAAAGCCCATCGTACCATCAGTCTCAATGCTCATTACGTGGTCTTGTTTAAACGCCCTAGAGATAAATCGCAAGTGCAAGTCTTAGCCAAACAGTTAGGAACATCTTGCTGACTCATGCGTACGACGATGCCACTCAAACCCCACACGCTTATTTACTCGTGGATTTAAAACCCACCACTCCCGATTATTTGCGATTTCGTACCCATCTGTTTCACCATTGGTGCCAAGATGGACGGCCTGTCGTGTACACGTCCCCTTCGTCGACTTAACAACAATCACAATCACCAAAAAGAGTCTATAAAACCATCGGTCACTTTGGCTCTGTCTCACACATCGTCAACATGACGTCCCTTCAGTCTCATCTTCCCATCAAATTGATTCGTGCCTTGTACGGTATCAGTCGCGAAAAAAATCCACAAATACGTGCTCGTGTCTTAGAAGCTAGTCTCAAAGAAGTCTTACGATGGTTTACGGTGACAGCATATCAATTACTGCAAGGCATCATTCAGATTCCACATCAAATCAAACGTTTCTTTGAGAGAAACAAAGTAGCCATGACGCAGTTATCCGATCCTCGCATTGACACTCAAACCAAAAAGCAAATCATTTTGAAACCTGGAGGTAGCGGTTCTCTAGGAGGTATCATCATTTGTTCCCTCTTAAAATGGGATCCTAATGCTCCCAAAGCGTTCCCAAGAAAAAAGCCACGCCCAAACGTACCCAGAAGAAAAAGAAAAAGAGCAACGGTGTCAAAACCAGGTCACAACCTCAGAAAAAGAAAAAAAAAGTCCACAGTAAACAGCTTCTACCCGCAAGAGAGTGTCTCCAAAAACTTCTCCTCCAGCGGTGACACCCTCTTCCTCTTTAGCGGTAGTGGCCGCTGCCCACAAAGTACCTGC
>JAECUM010054913.1:0-14609 GCA_016617855.1 Megalonaias nervosa
TCAACAAACTAAGTCTCCTATAAGTCCCCTATATTCTACTATAAAGGAAGCAAAACTTGCTGACACTCACATATCTCCTAAAATCAACAGGAGACAGTATCAGGAGTTGAACACTATAAGTACTGATGCATTACATTTAACAAAACCTTAGCTTTCTGGACAACAATTACAAAATGCAATTGGCAAATTACATAAATTTGCTGGGATTGTGAAACATATTTCTTCTTTCATCACAAAGTTTACGATACAAATCTCGTTTCTCACTCGCATTCTCACACGTATCAATCACTGTTCTAATAGTTGGTGTAGTATCTCCAACAGATACTGCTTAATGTCACAGGTCGTGCATGAACTGGCTCCCAAACACCTCACAGACCAATTAACATTAAAGTCTCTTCTGATTTTCCAGAGTACCAAAGCAGTCTCAAAATAGGATGTGTGAATTTATGGAGAATATGGCAATTCTTTTTAGTGGCTGGATACACAGTATGGAATGACTTCCCACTAGATACAAACGGTTAAGAACAACAGATGTGTCAAGTGTGATAAATGATTTTAATGTTTATGCACTGTGATAAATAACATTATCATTTAGTAATTGTTCTGGAAACTTTTAGTTGTTTTATGTACAATTGTTTGATGTGTAATAACTTCTGAATTTGTATTTTATTCTTTAACACACGTATATTTATGCATACAGTATCTTAGTGTTTCATGTTGATTTTATTTTCATATTTTATTTTAACTACCTTTCCCCTAATGTTTTAGTTATTGCGTCCCTGTTTTATTTTCATTATGTTCTTTTTTTCTTTTCAAACTTGTCTTGATCTATTTTACTTAGATATGTACCACTTGTTTTAAGGAACTGTAGAAAATAAGTTATTGACATGATTTTCAATGAAAACAATTGTTTTACTATGGTATCCAATGAAACGCCAAATTTCAAAGTATGTACTCTGAATTTTCACAATTAATTTTCCAAAGGAAATCGAAGAATTTAATTGCATTCGTTTCTTTAAATCTGGCTTTAAGAAAGCTATTGGTAACCGACAATGTAATCCCGCCCGCTCACATCATCTTGCGTTGATATACACCTGAGGTTACAAAGCAAAACATTTTGAGAGATGCAGGAGGTGACTATGACATTAATCCTGTAACCAGAAAAGAACTTAGCACACAAGAAAATACTTGTGTTAAACTTTATTAAATTCCACAGGAAATCAAAACAGGATTTTATGTACAAATTGCACATGGAAACAAAGATAAATGATTTATTTTTATGCCAAATACAATTCAGACTATCAATTTCATATTTTCCTAAAACAAATCTGTATTTGAAACATGGTAAAAAATTTTGTGAAAATAAGCAGAGCATGATAAGGGAAGTGGAGATTGTTTAAAACAACAAATTTAATACTATAATATCAAAAGTATTATTATTTAAAATCAAAATTCCATTCCTGTTATTTATTTTATTATTGTTATTACAAGATAACAATTCAACAAAATATAAATTTATAGTATAAATAAAACGATCTGTAACACCATATCTTTTTAAACATTCGAATGATAAGAATAAAAAACTAATTTCAAGTCTTGAAAAAGACATGCAGTGTAATAAATATTTACAAGTATACAAAGAGTGATAACAGACATCTTGGATTAAAAGATGGTAAAGTGTCCTAAATACATATGAAAATATTATTTCATGACATGCAGTGTAAATATTAACAAACATATACATATTCTTAAGCGTTATATACCTATATTCTTTTCTAATCTAGAAAAAGTCCTTGAAATACAGAAATGTTTGAGAGATGAGAACAAATGAACATTTCAGGAGTAAAAACGCGTCCATTCATAGAATGTGCCGTCTATTTTATGTTGACTTTTGCTACATCCCACATCACCTCTTACATTGGTACCCGTACTGAAATTGTTGTTCTACGAAGCTTTGTATCGATCACAAATTTTATGGTCAAGGTTATACTTTCAAATATAGATCTCACACGATAGAAACAACATCTACATACTAGCAAGTAGTCGTTTGAAATTTGTTAAGTGGACACCGGGAATACTGATATGCAAACATATCGATATTTTCTCAGAACCTAGCAGGATGGTTGTTGTGTGTTGAATGTACAACACTTTCATTGTGCGAGTACATTTCTGAATGAATTAAGATGTTGACTTTATTAAAAATGAATGCATATACTAAAAAGCGTAAGAAAAGAATTATTTGGGAGTTTTTGCATTCATAAATATTACGAGGCCTGTTAAAGAACAGTAGTTTAAATTATATTCAAATATTTTCATTTAAATTCTGATACAACATCGATTTTCTGCTTATTTGTCAAAATATAAAGGAAAAAAGTTTTAAGAACCCATTACTGAATTGAAGTATATCAACGTGATATTTACAATTATTCTCTTTCCAATTATTTTTCGTTAGATAAAATCGCGTCTTTCCTAATTATCCACGAGCTGAGAAAGCTCAGTTGGTTAGGCGTCGGACTAGTAACTGAAGTATTCGTAGTTTTCATAGTACCATAGGGTCCTTGGGAAAGACACTTAGGCCCTATATCCTCATCATGATATATCCAATACTGTTTTGAAGACGATGCTAATAACCAACAACCAAATCAATTTTCAAATATTCTGGCACAGAGATCGAACAGAATTCAAAATCACATCCATATGAAAAAAGTATCAATGCTGAGTGCAAGTCAACCCTGAAACATTATAGGCCGATAAGCACTGCTTTGCATGTGTAACTATTCAGACAACGTTTACAGTCAACATTTTAAAAGGTCAAACATAACAGTTTATCTACGCATCTAATATTATAAATTCATATTTATTCATGGATACAAACTATGGTGGGTTTTATTTTTGCTGCTCCAAACTACAGATTAAAAACAGCAATGAACAGCAATGCATCGCTAAGAGAAATGGATCACATTTCCCCTACAGTACTGTATACATATCAATCTTGAACTAATGATTTTTTTGCGTTTTAAAATCCTGTATAGATAAAGTTAACAGTCGGGATTGAAAATCACTGGATCAGTACTGCGGACGGATATTTGAAAAGTTATTAAAATTACAAGACAATTCAGACTTATGCACAAGTATATACAGTGTCGTCTGCCAGAATTTGGGTTTGATCCCTCTTCGTCCTATTGTTTGGGCGTTTCGCATTCTTATATCGAACCCACTGTAAAACAGAATAATGCATAAAATAGCAAATAAGTAAAAGCACGAAACCTCGACAATTAGAAGAGTACACCGGAAATACTACAATAAAAACTGAATAATATTTCATTCGACGGATTCAAAATGACGCATTTACTGACTATGACACCATTGGACTCAGGAACACATAATGCCTTGTAAATAATGATATAGTATTTTCTAATTTAAATAAATAGTTGGTTCACATTCAGATGCTTTCAAAGACAGGGTACCAGGTATCACCCCTCCACCAACACTAATTTAGTTAATGATTATTGTAGTGTCTAAATTATGTAGAAAATTGTATAGAAGATGCCAAGATTAGAAAAGTGGAGCTAAAATAATGTTGGATAACGTGTTCCTGCACGCTAAGTACAACGAATTAACACTGAAAATGAGATCACATATATCTCAACAGTTCCCACGAATAGCTTCATTTCTCTTTCTGTCATGATGTAGAATTGTCTGGCAGCAATTAAATCGTTATACACGGAAGCCATGGCAAATATCCACACTTTATCTACTTAAGCTTTTTCATATTTGATTCACCTATCCATCCATGTCCTGGGACCACATTCAATATCTGAAGTGTCCTTATTACCAGTGCGCCCTCGTGGTGAAACATCATACCACACATGATTTAAAAGCCCTCCTTCCACCCACTTATGTAGACGGAGCTCGGGTTACATGACAAAAGTCATTTTGTACCATTTAGGACCACGTAGTTATAGCAAGAAGTATTTTAGAGACACACCAACGTCGATATAACCAACTGTTCAGGATGATTAGTGATAACAAGATAGTTTAAGACAGCCACCATTACAGCCATGTTTCGGGTCCGACTGGCACCATTTTTGTTGAGGACCATCTATATTTCACAACAAATCTTTTAATGACCGCCTCCCCTCTTATATCAACACGACAAGAAGAGTAGCCATAGCAACATTTTCAAGATGGCTGCAGTGGTGGCCATGCTTGTATTTACTCCATCTTCAACTAGGACCATCTACATATGATAAGAAGTCTTTAGTGAAAGCGCGAAGTCGATACAACTATATGTTCAGGAGGATAAGCGATAACAAAATCTTCAAGATGGTCACGTTGGTGGCCTTACTTGAAGTCCTACTAACACCATTTTCGTTAAGGAACAGTTCGATCTCAGGATTAACGGCAGCTATGTTTCACAACTCTCCTCCAAGGAGTTTAAGACGACTATTAAAACACATTTTGAAAACGGACAGAGAACAGACGACGGATAACAAGTCATCGCAAAAGCTCTTCTGTCAAAATTTGGATTAAAATGACCTTCATCAAATTAAATTTTGTTAGATAAGATTCAATGAGAATTGAAGGGCATAAAGAAGAGCTAATAAATATAAAAATAACAGACAATTCCAAAGATTGGCATAGAAGAAGCAATGCATTAAAACTTTTCTTTTGGAGTTAGGTGCGTTGGTACTGACTCACACCGAACCAATTATACTTCTTTTCTTTCACCTATTGAAAAGCTTGTCTAAAGTAGCTCAAATATGTTAAACTTGACTCTGGCTTAAATTTCTGACATATTTATCATGCTTACGTTTTACTGTCATACCAAGAAATGAAATGAAATTCGAACTTAATGCCTATGTGATTTAAACATGGGCGACAACATCTGAATCTAAATTTCAGGTACTAGAACAATATGCAACAAAGTCTACTTCCTCGTTCCGCCATTGTAAATCCCCACACTTTTCATTAGTTATCCCCACCCCATTCTGGATATGCAATAAATCCTTTAATTCTTCCTATGTGTAATGTGTAGAATTTTGAAGAAGTACTGAATCCTAAAGTTGAATAAATTGTGCATTGAAGTTATCATAGTCAAGCCAGAAAGGTCTTGAGAAAGTTTACTGATATTTCTCTTATTTCATCTCTGAAACATAAAAGGATCTACGTTTAAGCTTCAGTGGAATATACATAATCATCGTAACGGTATAGTGACAGAGAGTACATTAGAATTACCGACCGTATCGGTTGGAGGAGACTTTATGTCAAATGATTGATCTTCAAAGTAAAGTTAATTGCAGCATATTTTAGACTGTTAAAATCTGATGAAAGACATGATTATTTTCGGGGAAGGTTTAGGAACAGTTGTTTCCAATTGGTCAGGAAACATTAAGGCGTACACTTTGGGAGACTGAGAATTTATAGGTAGCAACTTTAGACAAATTTCTTTAGTTCGATTCTTGCCTTGTGAGAAGACAGGTCCAACTCCGTGGGAACATAAGAATAGTGTTTCCCTCGTTAACTAGAGAAATGCCAGATAGCTGTCTTGGAAGAAAATGACAGGCTATAGAGATTTGACACACAATTGTGTGGGGAAAGAAAAACAGCATTAAGGTACGCAATTTTAGTTTCCATGTCATTTTCTATTTTTGTTGTTTGGTTTATGCAAATGTGTTTGATATGCTTATGATTCATGCTATGTCTCGATTATTCAGCTTCATTGTAATCTGTTAATGCTAGAGTTGTATGCAATTTGTTTCTTTAATTTTACAGTTTAGTTCATTGATAGAATTGACGGATTGCATATAATCAAATATTCAGTGTGTAGTATTTCATAGGGATTTATGATGTAATCCAAAGAATGTTCAAATATGCAGTATTTCATAGGGATTTATGAATTAACCCTAATATGCAGATGTGTCATATTTCTTATGATTATATGAATGGATTTCCTGTGTAGGATGATGCTGTTATCGTGAGTTAATGACAATTGTATATTTATATATGATTTCGCAATGCTTAAATGATCTTGCAGGTTATTGGTTACTGTAGCTAGATTTAGTGAATATTATGCCATAAGTAATTGAGCATTTATTTATTGAACAGAATTGACTAGTCAAATGTAAATAAGACGTGTAGTAATGTATGCTGGTATATACGGCCGCATTTGTCTGTAGAGAGCACGTGGTAATTTCTAATCAATTGCCGTGCGACGAGGGCAATGAACTGTCAAGCTAAGGTCATTTGTACTAAATATAATGGTGTACTTTACTGAAGAAATGCAGAAATCTGTAAGGACAGTTATTTGTTAAGATCACATTATGTCAGAATTTATGCAGTGTGAATCACTAATCTGAATGCGAACAAAGAGAGTTTATATATATATATATATATATATATATATATATATATACAGATAAGTGGTGAAAACATATCTAGCGCTCGTATTTAAGGAAACAGCTTTATACCCTTCCGGAAAAGGAAAACCCGATGAGTCAGAGGAAAATCCACATCTAAGAGTGGTTGGAATAATCAGGGTGAGAAAGGGGACCAAAGCGCATGCATTAGACGTGGAAAACAAGACAAGAGGAGAGAGACACCAGGTGATGCTGTCAAGCATGGAATTGTACTCTCTAATTCACCACTCGTAGCATGATGTAAATTGAACACTGCGACTAAATTCTATCAATGTAAATCTGTTGGATTGAAAAGTGAAATTTTGGTTATGTATTAATTGATTAAATTTATTTTTATTTATTGGTAAAGGGGGCTCGTAGTTGTTTATTTCTTTCAATAGCCTTGCTCAATTATCTGTTAACGTTCCATCTATCCGTCCACACTGGGCAATAACACCGTGGGAGGTCATTCCCTAGTTAACGATCGCCAAATCAATTAAGGAGGCTTTAATGTTTTAAAGCTCCTCCGTTACAAAGTGGGAAGCTATCACCCGGGATATTTTGAACAGTGGATAACGGATCTGAGCGGATATTGAATAGAATATATAATACCATAGCAGTGATAAATTTGTTTATTATTTAAGCAAGGAATTACGAGCGTGAATCGAGTCAATATCTATGCATTTTGTAATTTGTGCATGCCATTGTTGAGATTTTCTTTAATGTTTGTTATGACATTGTAAGAAATTAAGATTCCGTACCTGAATTGCTGATAGCGTAGTCGTTGTCTGAATTCAAGTAATTCAGAAGCAGTAGTGCCTTTAGTTATTCTTGTGAGAAGAGATAATTAAGGAAGTCTCGGGGGAGTAATTGCACATTTGATGCGAACAAGCTGAATTTGGGGAAAATTCAGAATTTTGTACTGCCAAAAGCTGTTAGGTTACTTTTGAGTGATTTTAAGTAAGTCTGTAGGTTAAGACTTTACTAGAATAGAACACGGGTAAGTATTCTTAAGGAAGCTGTTTCCTGTAAGGCAGTATAAGGATAGTGAGTACTAATCTATGTAAGTTGGTTGGTGATACAGTCGAGTAGACTAGGATGGCAACTGTTAGGCAGTTAGTCAAAGAGTTTAAGTCTATTGGTCAAGACGAATTAGGTTATGAATGGGCCCAGTTAGCGGAATTTGTAGAGCGGAGTCTCAAGGAATACAGAGAACAGCAGGCGGCAGAGAAAGATAGAATCAGACAAGCCGAGGAAAAAGAAAGAATGAGACAAGCCGAGGAAAAAGAAAGGGAAAAAGAAAGAGAAATCGAGTTAACCAGATTGCAAACCGAAGAAAGAGCCAGGGAGAGAGACCATACGTTAGCCATGGAGAGACTAAGGATCGAAGCGGAATCTAGGAGAGGCGAAGAACTGAATGAACTGTTACGATCAGGTAGTTTAATTACTTGTGTGTTAAAATTTGAATTCTTTTTATTTCTTTTTTGTATCATTATATTTTATTATGATGATGATTATGTTCAAGGGATCTGATATTTTTGAAAGAAACATCGTGTTTATTTAGAACGTAAATATGACTCTCGGCTTTCGTAAGTTTTTTTTTTTGTTAGATTGCCGGGTGGATAAACAGCCGGCATAAACCATTGTTCGTGGCCAAGGTCATTTCCTAAATATACGTGATTACATCGTGAAATTGCATTGTTTATTGCGAAATAGCCACGCGTTCTTCGTGTGTGTGCATGAAATGACGTTTTAGGTCGGTTTTTAAACACTTAGATCCCTGTGAAATAGTCAGAGTCGTTCTTATACCTTGAGAAGAAAGTATTATTTTTCTTGTGCTTGAAAGAGTTTATTTTTCTTTACATTTGTAGAACTCGAGATCTGTGTATTTTTATAGATGACAGTTATAGGAGTTCATCTACTTTTTAAATAATAATTTATTTTTCCCTGGAGAACTACACAAGTGGTTTAGGACAAAGACATTCAGTGAAATTCATTCTAAATTGGAACAGTACAGTACAAATTGTGGTTCAACGTGAAACTCTGGATATTTGTGTTAAGACTTCATCTGACGTCATCATCCTCCATCTTGGAACGTCATCAAGATTCGAACCTGGATACAGTTAAAATTGTTTAGTGATAGGACTTGTATTTTTTCAGCACTAGGATAAATGTTTGGAGTTTCTTCACAAACCCTAAGTCCTATTTGATATTTTCACCTTTTCACCGTGTTTTCTAGGGAAATAAATTATTTTTGTTAAAACTTACAAAGCTTGTTGTCTTCACTCTTTTCTTTTGTTACTTTTGAACGAACCGATACGTAACAGAACATTCAGGACCCTCCAGCAAAAGATCTGAGGATAGACGTATCGTCCAGATAACCATGCCGATGTTTAATGACAAGGACGAAATAATCGATAACTTTTTAACGCAGTTTGAAAAGTTAGCTTTAATCCATCACATACCCAAAGACCAGTGGGCCATTAATATTTCTGCATTTTTACAAGGAGCTGCCAAGGATGTCTACCATAATATGGAACCCACTGAAGTAGATGACTACGACGCTCTCAAGAAAGCGCTATTACGGCATTATGAGTTGTCGGCTGAAAGTTTCCGCAAACTTTTCAGAGAGTCGTCTAAGAAAACAACGGAGACACACGCACAATTTCATACTCGCGTACGCGTGCTTTTCGATAAGTGAATTAAAATGACAGGCGCCGAGCTCACTTATGAAGGCATACGGGAAGAGATCTTGAAAGAACATGTCCTCCGTACGTATCGGAAAGACCTAATCGTATTTTTGGCGGAGCGTGATTTCGCATCCTTAGAAGATATCAATGTGATGGCTGAGCGATATGAGAGTGCACACTCTCGCCCGACCACATGGAGTGGCAGGGATCGAACCAGCATCCCTGACTTTAGAAGAGCTAATGGTTTGACACCTCATAGGCGGAATGGTCAAAATGGTGGGAAGCCATGGGCTGATAATCCCATCCGTGATCAGTTCCGTGGCTCAGGGAAGTCCCAAGTGGTAGATAAGGGTACCCCTGGTAAGAAAGATGAAGTCAACAAACCTGGCCAGTTTCTCAAGAACTGTAGGAAATAGCGTCCCACGATAAATGTAGTGACACCAGGCACTGGTAGAAAGTGTAATCCAGTGGAGTGGTCGAATACAGCAACAGCTACGGTAAATGGAGAGAAGCTACTATGTTGTATGACACCGGCTGTAGTTATCCAGCTTTGGTGGATAGCAAATTTGTTAAACCTGCTGATTATATAAGTGAGACAGTGGAAGTTCAACTTGCTAATAGGAGTAAAGATTCCTTTCCAGTTGTTTACGTCGATCTTGATTCGCCGTATGTGAAAGGACGAATTCAATCAGCGTGCTTGTCAGGGTTGTCGCATGACGTAATTTTAGGATGTAGGTATGTGTTGCCACAGCCTAATCCTATGACGTGTACACCCGTACACATGGGGTTTGTGGAGACGAGGTCTATGAAGCGAAGGTCATGTTCTAAGCCGCTGAACCCCTCGACTTCGCCCATAGATAATTTGCTACCTGGTGAATTAAGGAGACTTCAAGAGGAAGATTCTACCCTTAAGAGGGTTACGCGGGTATGCAAAAGGAGAAGTCCGTGCGGAACTTACCTGACGGTGAGGTAGAGTTCGCGCTGAAACGGGGTATCTTGTATCGATAGGTCCGGAAGGGATCCGAGAGGTATAAGCAAGTGATTGTACGTCGATCTAAGAAAGAAGAAATGCTTAGGCTAGCACATGAGAGTCTACTCGGTAGTCATATGGGTGTGGCAAAGACGAGAGATAGGTTAGTGAGGGAGTTCTACTGGCCAGGTGTGTATGGGGATGTAAGGAGGTTTTGTCTGTCGTGTGACAAGTGTCAGCGGGTAGCACCTAAGACCTCACATCGCCCACCCCTCTGACTGATGAACCTTTCTCAAGGGTGGCTATGGATTTGATAGGTCCGATAAAGCCTGCGTCAGAAAGCGGTAATCGTTATGTGTTAACGATTGTTGATTATGCTACCCGATACCCGGAGGCCGTTGCGTTGAAGAACATTGATTCAGTTACAGTGGCCGAAGCTTTGTTAGGAGTTTGGTCTAGAGTTGGTGTTTCTGAAGAGATACTAACTGACCAAGGGACGCAGTTTGTTAGCCAGGTGATGGAGAAAATGAACCGGTTACTTTCCATTAGGCACCTGACTACTACCTCGTATCACCCGCAGTGCAATGGTCTAGTTGAGTGTTTCAATAGGACGTTGAAACAAGCTCTGAAGAAGCTGTGCGAAGGCCGACCCAAGGACTGGGATCGATACCTTCCCGCGATACTTTTCGCGTACCGCGAAGTACCCCAAGCTAGTCTAGGATTTTTGCCGTTCGAACTAGTCTATGGAAGGACAGTGAGAGGACTCATGGGTGTATTGAAACAGTTGTGGACGGATGAAAGGGCATCCGAGGAAGTACGAACAACGTATCAGTATGTTGTTGATCTCCGTAACAAGCTGGAGGAAGTTTGCAGCTTGGCCCAGAAGAACCTCTGTGACGCACGGGGACGTCAAGCCAAATATTACGACAAGAGGGCGAAGGAACGGAAGTTTGAAGTGGGTGACAAGGTATTGTTATTGTTACCGTTGGAGCACAACAAACTCAAAGTATCCTGGAGAGGACCGTTTGTTGTGACGGAAAAGAAGGGTGGACAGAACTATCGTATCAAGGTGGGAGATAAAGAGAAGTTGTACCACGTTAACCTTCTTAAACGCGTGAAAGGGAGACACCTACTGAGTTCGTGGTTGCTACAGTTGTGACTGAAGAACCCGACGACAACGGAGGAGTGGCGGAAGTACTTCCTACTTGTCCTTTGACGAGGAATGAAACCTACGTCGACGTCGTCCTTGACGTAACGTTAACGTCAGAACAACGTGAAGAGGTGGAGGAGATACTCCACGACTACGCAAGTGTCTTGACAGACAGACCAGGCATGACGGACTTGGAAGAGTTCAGTTTGAAGTTACTGGATGAAAAGCCTGTGAAACTGAAACCCTATCCACTGCCTCATGCGAAGTTAGAAACTGCACGGAACGAAATTCGAGCTATGCTTGACTTAGGGGTCATAGAACCAGCCGAATCCGCATATAGTTCACCGGTTGTTTTGGTCCAGAAGAAGGATGGTGAACACCACTTTTGTGTTGACTATCGAAAGTTAAATAGGGTCACAGTTTTTCAGGTGGAAATGTTACCGGATCCTGAGGTCATATTCGCCGGAGTAACCAACGCCAAATTTTTTATTTTCGAAAATAGACTTGTCAAAGGGATATTGGCAAATTCCAGGTCGTAAGGAAGACCGTCCAAAACTCGCCTTTGCAACACCAGATGGGACATACCAATGGGTAGTCATGCCGTTCGGGGTTCAGAACGCACCCAGCATTTTCACCCGAATGATGAGGAAGCTGCTAGAACGTTTAAAAGGGACCGGAGTTTCGAATTTCATGGACGATTTGTTGTTGGCGACAGCTACTTGGGAAGAACATGTGGTCTTGCTGAGAAACGTTCTGGAACGACTTAAACAGACAGGGATCACCGCCCAACCATCCAAATGTCACATAGGATTTCGGAGACTCACCTATCTAGGACACACCCTCAGTGAAGATACATTAACCCCAGACAGTACAAAAGTCGACCAGCTTCGGAACTCCGCACGTCCAACTACAAAGACGGAAGTGCGATCTTTTTTAGGACTTCCAGGTTACTATCGTAAGTATGTTGCAAATTCTAGCGCTATTACTGGTCCGTTGACAGACTTGACAAGGAAGAAGGCTCCGACGAAAGTTATTTGGACCGACGCTTGTGAGAGGGCATTTCAGACATTGAAGGATAGGTTGACGTCAGACGCCGTAGTGAGACTACCGGATGAGACGATGGACTTTGGTCTTGGTGCAGTTTTACTGTAGGAACATGATGGGAACTTATTCCCTGTTGCATATGGTAGTAGGAAGTTATGTTCCGCTGAGCGTAATTATTCAGTCACCGAAAGGGAATGCTTAGCGATTATCTTTCGAATCTCCCAATTCCAACGCTATCTGTATGGGCGAAAGTTTATTCTGGAAACTGACCACCAACCACTTGCTTATTTGGCCCAAGCTAAATTGACGAATGCACGTTTGATGAGATGGTCATTATTTCTTCAGCAATATCAAGTTCAAATGCGTTACATTAAAGGAAGCGCAATGTAGGATTAGATTTTATGAGTAGATTACTTGATTCTGAGGAGAAGGGGTCACTTCAGGACATGTAAATCATAACTTGGAATGTAACTTCAAAATTCGGAGAGCAAAATCCCAGATTTTACTCTTAAGGGCAGCCCTATGTAATGTGTCGAATTTTGAAGAAGTACTGAATCCTAAATTTGAATAAATTGTGCATTGAAGTTATCATAGTCAAGCCAGAAAGGTCTTGAGAAAGTTTACTGATATTTCTCTTATTTCATCTCTGAAACATAAAAGGGTCTACGTTTAAGCTTCAGTGGAATATACATAATCATCGTAACGGTATAGTGACAGAGAGTACATTAGAATTACCGACCGTATCGGTTGGAGGAGACTTTATGTCAAATGATTGATCTTCAAAGTAAAGTTAATTGCAGCATATTTTAGACTGTTAAAATCTGATGAAAGACATGATTATTTTCGGGGAAGGTTTAGGAACAGTTGTTTCCGATTGGTCAGGAAACATTAAGGCGTACACTTTGGGAGACAGAATTTATAGGTAGCAACTTTAGAAAAATTTCTTTAGTACGACTCTTGCCTTGTGAGAAGACAGGTCCAACTCCGTGGGAACATAAGAATAGTGTTTCCCTCGTTAACTAGAGAAAGGCCAGATAGCTGTTTTGAAAGAAAACGACAGGCTATAGAGATTTGACACACGATTGTGTGGGGAAAAAAACAGCATTAAGGTACGCAATTTTAGTTTCCATGTAATTTTCTATTTTTGTTGTTTGGTTTATGCAAATGTGTTTGATATGCTTATGATTCATGCTATGCTTCGATTATTCAGCTTCATAGAATTCTGTCGGTGCTAGAGTTGTATGCAATTTATTTCTTTAATTTTACAGTTTAGTTCATTGACAGAATTGACGGATTGCATGTAATCAAATATTCAATATGTAGTATTTCATAGTGATTTATGATATAATCCAAAGAATGCTCAAATACGCAGTATTTCATAGAACCCTAATATGCAGATGTGTCATATGTCTTATGATTATATGAATTGATTTCCTTTGTAGGATGATACTGTTATCGTGAATTAATGACAATTGTATATTTATATATGATTTTTTAATGTTTACATGATCTTGCAGGTTATTGGTTACTGTAAGCAAGAATTTAGTGAATCTTAAGCGAAGTAGTCAAATGTAAATAAGTCGTATAGTAATGTTTGCTGGTATATACGGCAGCATTTGTCTGTATATCGCACGTGGTAATTTCTAATCAATTGCCGTGAGGCGAGGGCAATGAACTTTCGAGCTAAGGTCATTTGTACTAAATATAACGGTTGTACCTTAACGCAAATACAGAAGTCTGCAAGGACAGTTATTTGTTAAGATCACATTATGTCAGAATTTATGCAGTGTGAATCGCTAATCTGAATAACGAACAAAGAGAGTTTATATATATATATATATATATATATATATATATATATATATATATATAAGTGGTGAAACGTATATAGTTTTAGTCATACTCTTGTATTTAAGGGAACTGTTTGTTAACCTCGCGAGAAAAAGAAAACCCGATGCGACAGGCCAAGAGAGAAGTCCGCATCTAAGAGAGGTCGGAATAATCAGGGTCAGAAATGGGACCAAAGCGTACACATTAGACGTGGAAATACAAGACAAGAGGAGAGAGAGAGACGCCAGGTGATGCTGTCAAGCGTGGAAATTGTACTCTCTAATTCACCATTCGTAAAATGATGTAAATTGAACACTGCGACTAAATTCCATCAATGTAAATCTGTTGGATTGAAAAGTGAAATCTTGGTTATGTATTAATTAATTAAATTTATTTTTATTCATTGCTAAAGGGGGCTCGTAGTTGTTTATTTCTTTGAATAGCCTTGCTCAGTTATCTGTTAACGTTCCATCTATCCGTCCACACTGGGCAATAACACCGTGGGAGGTCATCCCCTAGTTAACGAT
>JAECUM010054914.1:0-20542 GCA_016617855.1 Megalonaias nervosa
ATATATATATATATATATATATATATACAGTTCCTTGTCCTCTTCTGAAATTACAGTCACTCACTAGCAGGATCACGTATCGGTTTAATCTAAAGTACGATACGATTCAGCAGATTACAGCAATAATATGCCCCGAGGGCTGATGCAGGATTGCATGTTGCCTTTCCTCTTATACAAGTGGTCGATGAATGCATCGTTGTACTTCGTTGTAGTTCACTGAGTCCACACTGACTGGAATAGTTCAATAAGTTTGTGTGTCATGTGCAAGCCTCCCACTTTTTAGACTTCTGCTGGTATAGTGTCAGCTCCAGGTCAAATGCTCTCACAGTTTCAGTTACGTTCGAGATCAGCAAGTGTTATGTTGATTTCCATTAGAGGCAGTCGATCAATGACCTCCTCGATGATAGATAAATGTTGACTGAGTATGCTGCCCATATTTGTCTTGTCAGTGAGCAGTGTTCTAAATTTACAATGACACCTGCCAATAGCTTACTCAAACAGACATTTGCACACAGGTGACATCTGTATGACATATGAATAAATACCATTATCGAATACTTATAATCGTCATTATTATTATTATTATTATTAGTAGCAGTAGTAGTAGTAGTAGTAGTAGTAGTAGTAGTAGAAGTAGTATTAATAATAGATGTTGCAGCCTTAGTAGCAGTTGTTGTAGTAGTAGTATTAACAACAGTAGATTTGTTTTTACTATTAGTTGTGCTGTTATAATTAATCATCATTATTATTATTATTACTATTATTATTAATATTTTATTATTATTATTATTATTATGTTGTTGTTGTTGTTGTTGCTGCTGTTGTTGTTGTTGTTGTTGTTGTTAGTTTATATGCACAACAAACAACATGTTTATGTTGTTCTCTCCCAAAAGTATGCTCCACGCAGGTTTAATATATCCAGCACTATTTAATCCAGTCTATAAATTAAATAATCACTGGCCGTTAAAACAACTTGAGGATGTTTGTTTTGTACATGAAGGACAAAGTGGACAATTGTACCGATAATTGATAACCTACATAGGACTTTAGCCGCCTTGTATAATTACGCTTAGAAACAGCTATTCACGCTTCAAATAAAATCTGGATTAGAAGTTTGTTCAGCTGACAAAAGTCTAATAACGGAATGGTCTTGTAATGAAATGATAACCAAAGTAAGCTTAATGTAGAACTATTTTACAGACAAATTGTGTAACTATAATCCTTGATCCAAATTACATGACTGCTTCTCATCAAATAATAACAATTTACTGGCTTCATCGGAGATTGCTTTAATTCACAGACGTATAAAGTTGATGAAGCTACTGAACTCTACCAACACTACTGCTCAAAAGGTGACCCCCACTAAGGCTGAGACAATATTGCTTCTTTCCATAATTTTTACTCGGATGACAATTATTACTTCTGGTTTAGTATACATGAATGTAATCCCAGTCTAGTTTTAGAGCATTTTTTTTTTCTCTCTCTCTCATTTTAGTGGTGATACAAAAGATAGATTTAGATTTTCATAGTATCGATTTAAAGATAATCGTTCATTGGAACATTAAGGTGTGGTTGTCTGGATATTTTGGCGACAGTGCACATCGGCTAATGAGTCACTGATGCTGATCAGGAAGTGATATTTGTGACCCATTTCACATCGCTTGGTTTACAGTCAAGCCAATAAAAAACTAACAGATATCCTATGACAAGTACTTCACCGTGATTTTATCTTTGAAGAGACACCATATAGGAAACATAACTGTGATGCGAATCCATCTAGCAAACGAAACCGATTGGATCCTCTCTTCTAATGACAAAAGCCTCCTCGTTTGCAAATTTGATATACTGGCAAAATTAGCTTTTAACACAGTGACGGGAAAAGAGAAAGTGAGTACAAGAGAAAATAAATGTTTACACAGTATCTATCCTTCTCTCCAAACAATTTCTTCCTCATGAAGCTATGCTTGCATGGTGCGGTCGGTAATACTCTCTCCAGAGACAGGGTAAGGAAATCGCAAAATTTTATATGATTAGGAAACACACAGCAGCTGAAGGCGGAAAGTATGCGATCGTTATATATATTACTGGGGAGGAGGAGATTAGAATGGTTGGTCAGATCATTTGACCACTAAATTACGGTGACGGTTCAGGTAAGTTTGAATATATCCATTCAACACACGACAACGATATTATGAACATAAACGCGTTTAATTTTGTAAATAACAAATAATACAGAAATATAATTATGAAGAATGAAAGACGACATAACTCTTTTGCTACGTCAACAAAAAACTTCTAAAATACTTAAATACCTGGCAACACTAGAACTGTGACGATGATACACGTATGAACACCGGTCATTTCATTGTTTGTGTTCATTAGCTACTTAGAGGATATCTACGTCTTTTTAGTAGCGGTATAGAGGATCTCAAATGGGTTATGATGTAATATTCAGTTTATGAAACGAGTTGAATAATGCCCAGCTTTTGTGAGCCTTGGCTAGCAAAGTTAGACAGTATTCAACGCGATTCATAAATATGAAATCATTACCCATTTGAGAATCTGTTTATCACGTAGACTTTATTTTAATCCAAATAGTTTAGAGAGAAGAAGAAACAATTCGTTCATTCTGATTCAGGCGATGCACCTTTTTTTGTGGTGCGCATAAAAAATATTCCCAGACGCTATATGAATTAATAATGCTCAGTTCTATAACCTGTAACGTTTAAAAGTGGATGTTTGACAAGTCATATTTTTAAAAACATCTGTCTTTCTAAACTAATAGAACATTTGATACGGACAGCATCATTTTTCAAAACTCCGATGGAAAATCTTGTACAGTATCATCTCACATATCTGATTCGACAAACCATATAGTATCGTGTTGAGTTAGATAAACCATATAGTATGGTGTTGAGTTAGACAAACCATATAGTATCGTGTTGAGTTAGACAAACCATATAGTATCGTGTTGAGTTAGACAAACCATATAGTATCGTGTTGAGTTAGACAAACCATATAGTATCGTGTTGAGTTAGACAAACCATATAGTATCACAAACCATATAGTATCGTGTTGACTTACACAAACCATATAGTATCGTGTTGAGTTAGACAAACCATATAGTATCGTGTTGAGTTAGACAAACCATATAGTATCGTGTTGAGTTAGACAAACCATATAGTATCGTGTTAAGTTAGACAAACAATGTAGTATCGTGTTAAGTTAGACAAACCATATAGTATCGTGTTAAGTTAGACAAACAATGTAGTATACATCTATTTCGATGAGAATGTTTACAGTGTTTCCAACGAATGCGTGTCAGTTTTACTACTAACCATTCCAGTCGTTGGATATTCATATGAAATTCCAGATTTAATGTATATGTTGCAGATTATTTGTATTATCTGATTTGGAACATACACATAGACACTGACATAGACAAATTTTGTTGAGAGTCGCAATTGCATCACATAAAAAGAAACATTAGGCCTTTGGCACGATTTTCCACGTAAAATGCTGTGGTTGGAGAATATTCTGTCATTTTGTAGACTGGCATATGACAACGGTCTTCTCTAAACAGATCTGAGTGAAGATTCAAGCGTCGCTTGTTAGAGTGTGGGGTCATTGTTGAAAGTTTTGACCCTGCCCTCTGTCTATTGACCGATACCCTTAATTTTATTTGTAACGAGTCCTGTGTAGTAAATTGGCCATATTCCGACAGACGTAACATTTTCTCCCAATATACGTTGGACAATCGATATGAAAAATGGAAAATGTTGATAGTAATAGTGAAAAAAAAAAAAAAAAAAAAAAAAAAAAAAAAAAAAAAAAAACGCTCCAGAAGGCTGGGTAACAAAAAATTCCCACAGTAGCATACAATCAGTAAAAAGAATACTGCCCCAGAATTGCATTGGCTCATTTGGACCAATCATACTGACATAAAGTGATATGTATTATGTTAACATATGAAAAATATTAAACTGCACACATTATACGGACACTGTGCCACCGATGTGATAACGGGAAAAATTGTATTATCATGAGAGGCGAAATATTCCTTCTATCTACTAAAAAATTTTTGTTATTATTTATTTTTAGAGGCGAATTCCTTCAATCTACATGGCTTTTAAATTGGATTTTATTTTTGTTAAAATTTTAAATTTGATGACGGACTGCTTGCAGTATACCGAAAAGAGACAGTATCTGCCGTCGTTATATAAACCTATCAAATGTAGATCGGTTCTGACAAAATACGAGAGAATGCATGCTAACTTTATCAGCTGAGAGACAGTATACTGCTAGTCGGTACCCAACTATTAAAACTATCGACATAGCCGTGCCATTTAACTAAACTTTTTTAACCTCGTGTTGCTATTATTCGCTCGATAACGAATATATCCTGCTCTGTTTTTTGCAGCTCCTGTTCTTAGAAACTTCCAGTAATTTCTTCTATTGCTAGATATTTCAGCTTATACGTAACAGGTACTGTTGTTAAAATTTTATTGACAACAAAAACCTATTTAGACCAATTTGAGGTAAATCCTTTTTCAAATGTTTTCTTTACTAATGAAATTCGAACTCGATCGCCTGTCCTAAACTTGTCGTCGGTACGTATTCTCATTCACTAGTAATGGATTATTAACAGCGTTCGCAGGTGACATTCCAAGTGTCTTATGTTTAGTGTTATTGTAACCCGATACACTCCTTAGCAAATAATCAACATGTAGTCCAGTTCGGTAAATACATCTTGAAATTACGTCTCTTGACGTGCTCTCCATTGCCGACGATAAGAAAAGCATAAACCGCCACTTCCGTGGAGCAATTTTCAACAATAGCTAGCGTACCAAGATCAAGCGAGAAAAAGAAGCATTACTGCTCTGTTTGTTCAAATTTCCGCGGACAAATATTTGATGGGCAATCCATTGTTCTACACAAATTTCCTTCAGATGTAACACTACGGAAAACATGGATAAGACGTGTACAAACAATGATGGAAGACTTCCATTTCAACGCCAATACCCGACTTTGTTCAACACATTTCGTGAATGGACGGATGACTTCTCAACACAATGCCCTTTCAGTCTTCCAGATTCACTCAAAGAAAAAAAATATTTGGAACATCATCTGAAAGTTGGATAAATTTTCTGTTTTTTCTATATGTGGTTATGCTTATATACTGATGTCCAAAATTAGGCTGATTCTCGATAAAAAAAATCAAAACGTGCCTAAAATGAAACGTACTCGAGTCAAAACGCTAAAGGCAAATCTGATTAATGTTAAAATGTCATTTTGTAGGAATAAGTTCATTTTAATGCAGCTACATATTTTATATTACTCCATATTTGGACTACAATTTGGGAGGTGGGTGAAATGACTGATGACTTAAGCTGATGGCTAGGATTTTTCATTTGGATTGTCAAGCAGTAAAATTGCAATTATTTGGCATAATAGGTATTTCTTCAATAAAATTTGTTCACAAGTATTTTCTTATTCTTTTCACAGATGTCAGAGTCAACAGACAAGCCAGATCATACTGAGCTGTACTTCCCTACAAAAACTGAAAGTATTATTTTGAAGGATGACATTGCACAGCCAAATGAAATCGAAATGGAGATTGATGAGAGTGATGAGACTGAGTCAAGGGCTTTAAAGTTAGACACGAGTCTACCCTATGAGTCCCTGCATTTTCATGACTATTGTGGAGAATATAATTCTGACCAGTTGTCCAAATTGTTAGACAGATGTGAGCAAACATAAAAGTTAGTTAATGAAGGAAATACAATCAGAGAAGTTATTAAAACAGACAAAGCAGCACAAACAAGAGTGAAAACTGTGTCAACATTAACTCAGACTGACCTTATTGATCAGTACTCAAATATGGTCAAGAAATTTGATTTTGGAATTCAGTGTAAACTGCCAGATATTGCTTTTGAGGACATTGCTGACAAAGATTCAGCTGTAATGTTTTATACTGGAATGCCTAATGCTGGTACATTTTATGCACTGTTTGATGAAATGGATGATGTAGAACCTCAAACAACAAGAACAGGTTCTGGACAGACAAAAGGACGTCCACGACAACTTCGAGTCATTGATGAATTTTTTTTAGTCTTGATGTGGTCACGTCTGGGACTTCTTGTGCGAGATATCGCTGCCACATGGCATACATCCCTATTTAAGGGGAGGGGGAAGCAATACGAGTTGCATGGTTTCTCAGCCGCAACCATGGGTAATAAAATATCAATCTGCTGAGCAAAAAACTCCAAATCAAGACTAAAAGTTTCAGATTGTATAAATTTTATATAAATAGATGCTTACATTAAAAGTATCAATACCAGTGTGAACTTTATGTCAGGTTATTGTGGAAATAATCATGAAAAATTAGAAAAGATATGCGCATAATTATGATTTAATTTGTACGTAAAATGTAGAATTATGAATATGCCTCTTTAAATTGACTCAAAAAATAATGTATTGAAGTAGTACTTTTCATGCAAGTTTATAGTAACCACATCTCACAACAGGTCTTTGTTCTTAAGGGTTTTTAATACAATACACACATAGATTTATTCTAGAAATTACAATTTAAGGGAACATAAATTGAACAGCATACAAAATCTGAAAATACTATTTCAATTCTTTTTTTTTTTTTTTTTTAAAAGTATCCAACTAACACAGACATTGATTGTTTTGACAATACTGAATTATGCATCACCTAATAGTTTTAAATCCTTCCCACATTTAATACGTCTAGTAAAAATTTCAGGGACAACTGCATCGAGGAAAAACTCAATCAACTTGGTGACCATACTTTCCCAAACTTCAATGTAAAAAAAAAAAATACGTTCTACTGAATGTCCTTCTAAGGTCCACACATTGATGTCACACCATTTGTATTGTGAAATTGCAAGTTGTCCCTGCACCTGATAATAATATGAATGACTTCTTTTTAATAGTAACTGTCCGTCACGCTCAGTACAAAAGAAGTTCTTGCATTTTGCTGCCAATATTGGTGATATTGTCCTATATTTATTAAAGGCACTTAATTTCTAAAATTCCATTTGAATCTTCACAACGAGAACAATGAACTAGTCCATCTGGACATGAACCCAGGTGTGGAAACTTGGGATTGATTATAAACCCAGACTCTTTTACAGATATCCCTGGATGCTTTGAGAGTGAGTCTTTCACATAAAACCTACATGCAGCTGCTTCATGACTATTGCCCCATTTCACACTATCACATGTGAAATTTGTGTATCCCATGACTATCTTTAAGATGGAGTTGGGTGGAGCGTTGGGTAACTTTTTATAAATCATCCCAAAATTAGAAAAGGTTAATCGACCACTTATAGCAACATTCCATTCTGTGCACTTGGACTGTTTTCTCGTTCTCAACTGAATAGCTTTACGGTCATCTGCACTTACCTAAAGTTTCTCAAGGTAACTTTGAAATGCAACTGTTGGTTCATAACTTTTTAAGCTAACACCATCATGGTACATGAACTATCGTTCTGGTAACCCGATTTGTACTTCTGGAAAGTCTCTATGAATTGGTATTTTAAATTTTTCAAGCGTTTCAGAATGAGCAACTAAAAATCCTACATGCGGATTAAACATTTGGAGTTTATCACTTAAGGTCTGGATATTTACAGGTTTCGGTGTATTTTGTATGTTCCGTATTTGTGCGTCAGAAGTTTGAAAGCTTTTTTCTTTGATGGATCCACAGAATTTTTGTTTCTTGAATATCAGGTGTTTTCTTTTATGGACTTAGCTTTCTCGCTCGTGGCTTGTTCCAGAGGTACTCTTTTGAGGTTGAAGCATCAAGTCCGCCTTTCTTCTTCTCTGTCATGTCAACTAGTCCGTAGAGCAAGGCTGTTACATGGTAACAGGCTTCTCCATCACTGAAAAATATAAAACAGATAATGAACAAAGGAAACAGAGCAACATTTGCATGACACACTGTTACGTATCGGCTCCTTTAAAGTAACATAAAGAAAAGAGCGAAGACAACAAGCTTTGTGAGTTTTAACAAAAATAATTTATTTCCCTAGAAAACACGGTGAAAAGGTGAAAATATGAAATAGGACTTACGATTTGCAAAGAAAATCCAAACATTTGTCCTAGAACTGTGAAAAACATATAAGTCCTATCAATAAACGGTTCAAATTGAAGCTAGTCTGAATCTCAATTCCATTCCAAGATGGTGGATGATGACGTCAGACGAAGATTTTATACAAATGTCCAGAAGTTTCACTTTGAATCACAATTTGTACTGTTCTGTTCCAATTTAGAGTCAACTTCACTAAATGTCTTTGTCCAAAACCCCTTGTGTAGTTCTCTAGGGAAAACAATTATTGTCTAAAAAGTAGATGAAGTATAGCTATCATCTATAACAATACACATCTCGCTCTACAGTCGTACAAATGAACAACTCTTTCCAGCACCAGAAAAAGAATACCTTCTTCTCAAGGTATATGAACGACTCTACAAGGTGTTAAAATATGACTCTGAATCCTATTTCACAGATACCTGAGTATTTAAACTGAACGAAAACGTCATTTCATGCACACGCACGAAGAACGCATGGTGATTTCAAAATCTGTCCATCGCAGTACAAAGTGCAAACAGGTATAATTAGAAATGACCTTGGCCACAACCAATCACTTTTGCCGACTGTTTACTTAAATCGACAAACTATGGCATGCAAAATCGTGCTCATGCGAGTCACATTTACGTTCTAAATAAACACGACGTTTCCTTCAAAATATCAGACCCTGTGAACATAATCATCATCACAATAAACGTTATAATAATGAAATAAAAAAGAATTCAAATTTTAACACACAAGTAATTAAACTACATGGTCGTAACACTTTCCCCCATAAAGAAAAAAGAAAGATTTATGTAATAAAGCTTTCTTTTTACCAGATGTAAATTATACATGAGGTAAAAAAATTACATAAGAAGAACTCTTATGAATTATACAGAGATGTATCTGAAAATGATATTTCTATACACGGAAAAGTGAATCTGCAATTAAATTGTCTTTTCCTTTGATGTGCCTGATGTCAAGATTGTACTCTTGTAAAAACAAACTCCATCTCAATAGTCTTTGATTTTTATTTTTCATCCTGTTGATGAAAGTAAGGGGGTTGTGATCACTAAACACAACAACCGGAGAAGGAGCTGAGTTGATGTAAACTTCAAAATGCTGTAATGCCAGAACTAAAGCCAAGCATTCCTTCTCGATTGTTGAGTAGTTTCTTTAGTGTTTATTTAATTTCTTAGAGAAATAACACACTGGATGTTCTACACCATTTTTATCATCTTGAATCAAACTGCTCCAAACCCAACATCACTTGCATCCACAGATAGTTTGAATGGTTGACTGAAATCTGGAGCTGTTAAAACTGGTGCACTTTTAAGTATGGCCTTTAACCTATCAAAAGCCTGTTGACATTTCTCAGTCCAAAGAAATTTGTTTTTTCTTTCTCAACAAGTTTGTCAGAGGTTCAACAATATTAAAGAAGTTAGAACAAAATTTGCGATATTAACCAGCCATACCCAAAAATCGCATCAGCTGTTTTTTACTGACAGGCACAGGAAATTCAGAGATAGCTTTGACCTTAGCATCTATAGGTTTAACTTGGCCATGTCCCACAATATGTCCTAGAAAAGTAACACAAGCACGGCAGAACTCACTTTTAGATAAATTAATAGTCAAATTTGCTTCAGTGAGTCTGTCGAAGAACTTCCGAATCGTGGCTAGATGTTCTTTCCAGGTGTTGTTGTAGATCATGACATCATCAATATACGCATCATAATTGTCTGGACCAGAGGTAATCATATTCATAAGGCGTTCAAAAGTATTTGGAGAACCCTTCATCCCAAATGGCGTTACTTTACACTGGTAGAGTCCATCTGGAGTCACAAATGCCAAAATTTCTTTTTCTCTTTCCGTTAGTGGAATTTGCCAACATCCTTTCAGAATGTCGAATTTAGTGACGTATTTGGCATTTCCAATTTTGTCGATACAGTCATTGATTCTTGGCCATGGAAATAAATCTGATCTTGTCACACTGTTCACCTTCCTATAATCCGTACACATTCGGAAAGTTTAATCCGGTTTCGGAACAAGAATACACGATGAACTACAATCACTCTTACTGGGCTCTATAAAATCATTTTCAGCAAATATTGATTCTCCTTTTTCAAGTATTCCTGTTTGAGAGGATTCATCCTGTATGGGTGTTGTTTCATGGGTTTTGAATCTACTATTTGAACGTCGTGAAAAATTGTGTTTGTCCTTGTAGGTACGTCTGGAAACAAGTGCTCATATTCAGACAATAACTGTTTAAGTTCACGTATTTCTTGTTGTTGTAAATGAGAAAGTTTCTGGTCTAGATTTTCCACAATTTACGAATTCCGAAGATTTGTTGTTCCAAGATCAGTAGAATCCGACTGAATTCCTTCACCTCAATCTTCCGTTGGTGGGACAGGTGCCACTAAATTAATTGCATAATGTACTTGGCTGTCTCTTTCAATCTAACAGTACAAAATTAATTTACTTAGACCAGAGTACTAATCTTATAATTTAACTCATTCATTTTCTTCTTTACTTTGAAGAAACTTCTGAAGAATGAGCAAGAGAGAATGAACTCTATTACAAGACTCAAAAATTCTCTCTAGTAAACTTCGGTGAAACCATAGTTTCACTTTTAACTTGAACTGCTGCATGCCTAATTCAAGCAAAACAAGCTGGAAAAGTCCAGACTTGAAATTTGACCTTTGACTGGATTGGACAAATTTGAGAAGGACAAATTGAGTAATATTTCTCAAAGGAATTGTCTCTGGGAAAATTGTTGACGCACACATAATGGTCAACAAATATTGGTTGTCTGACTTGGTCTTTGGTAAGGGACTAGCAGAATCTACCATAATTCTACTGAATGGTTCGCCAATGCAGGAATTGGTTGCAGATGAGCCCTAGGTATCTCCTGATTTGGTTTTCTTACCATTTAACAAGTATGACAAGATCTACAAAATTGAGAAACACCACTTTCGATTTTTGGCCAATAAAAGTGACTCAAGATCTTGTGATACGTTTTATTTATCCCTACATGACCAGCCAGAGAAGTTTCATGGGCCAAACTAAGTATTTCCTGTCTGTAAGATTTTGGAACCACAATCTGATAGTTCAACTGACCATTCGTCACTAGTAGGTACCTCGGGAGGTCTCCATTTTCTCATAAGAACTCCATTTTTAAGGAAGTAATAGACAGGTACTTCAGTAGCTTCAGTTTCACTATTGGCCCTCTGAAACAAACAGGAGATCTCAGGATCTTTCTAATGTTCGACGACAAGTGATTGTCGTTTGTCACCCTGATCAGATAAAAGAGAATGAGTATTAAAAAGAGGATCACTATGATCAATACCTTTTGACTGATCCAAGTTAGAAGTGAAAGTGACCTCATCAAAAGCCTGTCCAATACATGTGTCAGCTAAAAGAATACATTCCTTATCAAAATCATTCTCAAGAGCTTTCTTTGCCATAGCTCTAGTAACTGCACAAGCTGGGTATAAATCAGGGATTTCTTTTTCAATAGGATCAACTTTCTGATCCAAAGAAGGCTTGTCAGTTACAAGTGGATTAACCACAACCTTGTCTCCAGCTAGGTCATTGCCTAGTAACAAATGAATGCCCTCAACGGGTAAAGAAAATACTATACGGACTGTCACAGGTCCTGAAACTAAGTCTGATGACAAATATACAGAATGGAGAGGAACATTAACAAAGCGACACTCTACTCCCTGAATGAGAACACTCTCATTAGAACAGGTCTTCTCAGAAGAAGGCAAAATACCTGACACTAAAAGACCCTGTGAAGCTCCTGTATCCCTTAAAATTTTAATGGCATTAGGATTGGCCAAATCACCCATGAGTGATATAGAACCCTTCGACATGAATGGTTCAAAATTCTCCATAATAAAATCAGACGAGGTGTTTTCAAACCCAACAAATGTATTGCTTTAAATACATGACCGTGACCTTGACCTCTTAGAAATAAGAGCATTTGGGATAGGTCTATCTTGATTCTGATGCCTATATTTCAATTTGAAGCAATCAGAAATGACGTGTCGTTTTTTCTTACAATAGGTACACGTAGGAATAGACAAGGATTTTGAATCAAGTCTCTCAGAGGCTTGATTTTTAGAATTTGTGCCAGACTGAGTTTTACTGAGAGTCGTATTTGGTTGAAACACCTTTCTATTAGTAGACTGCTGAGTGAAAGATTTGCTTACAGCAGGAACTTTATGAGAAGGAATACTCATCAGCAGGAATATCAACTTTTTCCAAGGTTTCAAACTTATGCTCTTCAAGATGATTCTTAATGTCACTATGGACACAGTTCTTTAACTCTTCAAGTAATACTAATTGTTCAAGACTTCCAAAATCATGTTCGATTTTCTTGGTTAAGCACTATCTTTTGAATAACTGTTCTTCTTCGCTAGCAAATTCAACATAAGTTTGTCTATCATCTTTCCTATAGTTTCTGAACTTTTGCCGATAAGCCTCAGGGACTAACGCATAACCCTACAAGATGCATTCCCTAACTAAATCATAATCAGAACTTTGCTGTACTGACAGGAATATATAGACATCTCTGGCCTCCTTGCCATAAAGTACACTTTGCAATAATTGAGTCCAATACTCCCTTGGCCATTTCGAATTCTCAGCAACTTTTTCAAAATGAATAAAATATTTGTCTACTTCCTTTTCACTAAAAGGGGGTACTAACTTGATACTTCCTACAATGTCAAACTTTGAATTTATACGAGAAGTGGAATCGTTTTTCACTTGCCAGCTCTAATTCTTTCATTTTAATTTGTGTTTGCACCTCTCTCTCTCTCTCTCTCTCTCTCTCTTCAAAGTTTAATTGCATTTGTTTATCTTCTTTATCTTTCTTTAAATGCATTTGTTACTTTTCTAACTGAATTTATTCTTTCTGTAACTCCATTTGTCTTTATTTCTCCCTTTCTTCTCTATCTTTCTTCTCCTTTTCAAATTGTAATCTCATTTGTTCTTTTTGTAATTCTATTTGCCTTTCTTTCTCTCTTTCCTTTTCCTGTCTTTCTCTCTCCTTCTTTTCAAATTGTAATTTCATTTTTTTCTTTTTCTTTATCTATTTGCCTTTCTTTCTCCTCTTTTTCATTCTGAAGCTCGATCTTCCTTAACTCTGTTTCCATCTTGCATTTCATCTTTAGTTCCATTATCTTAATATCAGAATCTGTCACAGACTAACTGTCTGATGTCAAAGAACTTTTGTCAAAAAAAAATGCTCTTCCCTACCAAATATTGAATTAAAATATTTTTAATTTCTTGTTATGTCAAGGAATCTTTTGATTCAGAAAGTTCGTACTTTCTGGCAAGTTCAAGCAACTCATCCTTTTTCAGACTATGCAACTGCTCCTGAGTTGGATCAGAAAGAAAAATCTCCACTTTTGACATTGTGAAAGAAAGCCTGTTGTTTTCACTAAGATTTCAAGTAAAATGTGAAATAGAACTTGGGATTTGAAACTAGGGGAATGTAAATTTCAATTTTTTAGCCAAATTCATATATTCCGGGCAAGCCCCCAATTATCTTTTTCTTACGTATCGGCTCGTTTAAAGTAACATAAAGAAAAGAGCGAAGACAACAAGCTTTGTAAGTTTTAACAACAATAATTTATTTCCCTAGAAAACACGGTGAGAAAGTGAAAATATGAAATAGGACTTACGATTTGCAAAGAAAATCCAAACATTTGTCCTAGAACTGTGAAAAACATATAAGTCCTATCAATAAACGGTTCAAACTGAAGCTAGTGTGAATCTCATGTCCGTTCCAAGATGGTGGATGATGACGCCGGAAAATTTTACACAAGTGTCCAGAATTTTCACTTTGAATCACAATTTGTACTGTTCTGTTCCAATTTAGAGTCAACTTCACTAAATGTCTTTGTCCAAAACCCCTTGTGTAGTTCTCTAGGGAAAACAATTATTGTTTAAAAAGTAGATGAAGTATAGCTATCATCTATAACAACACACATCTCGCTCTACAGACGTACAAATGAACAACTCTTTCCAGCACCAGAAAAAGAATACCTTCTTCTCAAGGTACATGAATGACTCTACAAGGTGTTAAAATATGACTCTGAATCCTATTTCACAGATACCTGAGTATTTAAACTGAACGAAAACGTCATTTCATGCACACGCACAAAGAATGGATGGTTATTTCATAATCGCTCCATCGCAGTACAAAGTGTAAACAAGTATAATTAGAAATGACCTTGGCCACAACCAATCACATTTGCCGACTGTTTACTTAAATCGACAAACCATGGCATGCAAAATCGTGCTCATGCGAGTCGTATTTACGATCTAAATAAACACGACGTTTCTTTCAAAATATCAGACCCTGTGAACATAATCATCATCACAATAAAAATTATAATAATGAAATAAAAAATAATTCAAATTTTAAATGAACGTAAATGCGACTCGCGTAAGCACGATTTTTGCATGACGGTTTGTCGTTTCAAGTAAACAGTCGGAAATAGCTATATAAATGATTGGTTGTGACCACGGTCATTTCTAATAATACTTGTTGACATTCTATACTACGTTGGCTAGATTTCGAAATCGCCATGAGTTCTTCGTGCGTATACATGAAATGACGTTTCAGTTTGCTTTAAATACTCAGATACCTGCGAAATAGTCTAGAGTCATATCTTAACATCTTAGAGAATCACATTGTAACATCTTATAGAGTTTTTAATACCTTAAGAAGAAGATATTCTTTTGTGCTGGAAAGAGCTGTTCGTTCGTACGTCTGTAGAACGACTGTAGAACGACATGTGTTTTCTTATTGATGATAGCTGCACTTCATCTACTTTTTAAACAATAATTATTTTCCCTGGAGAACTACACAACTAGCTTTGGACAAAGACATTTGGTGAAATTAATTCTAAATTGGAACAGAACAGTACAAATTGTGATTCACAGTGAAAATTCTGGACACTTGTGTAAAACCTTCGTCTGACGTCATCATCCGCCATCTTGGAATGGAATTGAGATTCAGACTACTTCAATTTAGAACTGTTTATTTACAGGACTTATGTGTTTTTCACAGTTTTAGGACAAATTTTTGGATTTTCTTCGCAAATCGTAAGTCCTATTTCATATTTTCACCTTTCCACCGTGTTTTCTAGGGAAATAAATTATTTTTGTTAAAACTTACAAAGCTTGTTGTCTTCGTTCTTTTGTTTGTGTTACTTTAAACGAGTCGATACGTAACATAAAGAAAATTGGGTTTCTCGTCCGGGATATATGAAATTGGCTGATATATGAATTCGGCTGATTTCTGAATTTGGCTAGAAATTGAAATTTAAATTGCCCTAGATCAAATCGAATTTTACTTGAAATCTTAGTGAAAACAACAGGCTTTTTTTCACAATGTCAACAGTGGAGAGTTTTCTTTATAGTCCAACTCAAAAGCAGTTGGATAGTTTGAAAAATGATGAGTTGCTTGAATTTGCCAGAAAGTACGAACTTTCTGAAGCAAAAACTTCCTTGACAAAACAAGAAATCAAAAATATTTTAATTCAACATTTCGTAAGGAAGGGTATATTTGACAAAATTGTTTTGGCATCTGTCAGGAAGTCTATGACAAACTATGACATTAAGAAAATGGAACTAAAAATGAAATTCAAGATGGAAGTAGAGTTGAGGAAGCTCGAGTTTCAGAGAGAAAAAGAAAAAGAACAAATGAAATTACAATTTGAAGAAAAGGAAAAGAAAGACAAATAGAATTACAAAAAGAACAAATGAGATTACAATCTAAAAAGGAGGAGAAAGATAGACAGTCAAGAGAAATGGAAAAAGAAAGACAAATGGAATTACAAAAAGAACAAATGCATTTACAGGAAAAAAGATAAAGAAATAGAATTACAAAAAAAAAATGCAATTTGAAGAAATGGAGAGAGAGAGAAACATATGCAAAAAGAGAAGGATGAAAAAGAATTTCAAATTAAAATAAAAGAATTGGATCTGGCAAGTAACAGGCACGATTCTACTTCCCATACAAATTCAAATTTTAACATTTTAGGAAATGTCAAGTTAGTTCCCGATTTTAGTGAAAATGAAGTAGACAAATATTTTATTCTTTTTGAAAACGTTGCTGAGAATTCGAAATGGCCAAGAGAGTATTGGACTCTATTATTGCAGAGTGTACTTTATGGCAAGGCCAGAGATATCTATATATCTCTGTCAGTACAACAAAGTTCTGACTATGATTTGGTTAAGGAATGCATCTTGAAGGTTTATGCATTAGTCCCTGAGGCTTATCGGCAAAAGTCCAAAAACTATAGGAACGATGCTAGACAAACTTATGTTGAATTTGCTAGAGCAAAAAAACAGTTATTCAAGAAATGGTGCTTAGCCAAGAAAATCGAACATGATTTTGAAAGTCTTGAACAATTAGTATTACTTGAAGAGTTAAAGAACTGTGTCCATAGTGACATTAAGAATCATCTTGAAGAGCATAAGTTTGAAACCTTGGAAAAAGCTGCTTTTGCTGCTGATGAGTATTCCTTAACTCATAAAGTTCTTGTTGTAAGCAAATCTTTCACTCAGCAGTCTACTGATAAAAAGTGTTTCAATCAAATACGACTCTCAGTAAAACTCAGTCTGGCACAGTTTGTAAAAATCAAGCTTCTGAGAGACTTGATTCAAAATCCTTCACTATTCCTACGTGTACCTATTGTACGAAAAGAGGACACGTAATTTCTGATTGCTTCAAATTGAAATATAGGCATCAGAATCAAGATAGACCTATCCCAAATGCTCTTATTTCTAAGAGGTCAAGGTCACGGTCATGTATTGAATACAATACATTTGTTGGGTTTGAAAAACCCCAGTGTGATTGTGTTACGGAGAATCTTGAACCATTCATGTCGACGGGTTCTATATCACTCTTGGATGATTTGGCCAATCCTATCCCTAATAAAATTTTAAGGGATACAGGAGCTTCTTAGAGTCTTTTAGTTTCAGATATTTTGCCTTCTTCTGAGAAGACCTGTTCTAATGAGAGTGTTCTCATTCAGGGAGTAGAGTGCCGCTTTGTTAATGTTCCTCTCCATTCTGTATATTTGTCATCAGACTTAGTTTCAGGACCTGTGACAGTCGGTGTAGTCTTTAATTTACCCGTTGAGGGCATTCATTTGTTACTAGGCAATGACCTAGCTGGAGACAAGGTTGTGGTTGATCCACTTGTAACTGACAAGCCTTCTTTGGATCAGAAAGTTGATCCTGTTGAAAAAGAAATCCCTGATTTATATTCAGCTTGTTCAATTACCAGATCTTTGGCAAAGAAAGCTCTTGAGAATGAATTTTGATAAGGAATACATTCCTTTAGCTGACACATGTATTGGACAGGCTTTTGATGAGGTCACTTTCACTTCTAACTTGGATCAGTCAAAAGGTATTGATCATAGTGATCCTCTTTTGAATACTCATTCTCTTTTATCTGATCAGGGTGACAACCGACAATCACTTGTCGTCGAACATTAGAAAGATCCTGAGATCTCCTGTTTGTTTCAGAGGGTCATTAGTGAAACTGAAGCTACTGAAGTACCTGTCTATTACTTCCTTAAAAATGGAGTTCTTATGAGAAAGTGGAGACCTTCCGAGGTACCTGCTAGTGACCAGTGGTCAGTAGAATATCAGATTGGGTTTCCGAAATCTGACAGACAGGAAATACTTTGTTTCGCACATGAAACTCATCTGGCTGGTCATGTAGGGATAAATAAAACGTATCACAAGATCTTGACTCACTTCTATTGGCCAAAAATCAAAAGTGATGTGTGCAAATTTTGTAGATCTTGTCATACTTGCCAACTGTAGGAAAACCAAATCAAAAGATACATAAAGCTCATTTTCAACCAATTCCTACATTTGACGAACCATTCAGTAGAATTATAGCAGTTTAGGTTGGTCCCTTACCAAAGACCACGTCAGGCAACCAAAATTTGTTGACCATCATGTGTGCGTCAACACGATTTCCAGAGGTAATTCCTTTGAGGAATTTTACTCAATTTGTCCTTCTCAGATTTGTTCAATCTGGTCAAAGAACAAATTTCAAGTCTGGAATGTTCCAGCTTGTTATACTTGAATTTGGCATTCAACAGTTCAAGTCAAAAGTGAAACTATGGTTTCACCAAATTTTACTAGAGAGAATGTTTGAGTCCTGTAATAAAATCCATTCTCTCTTGCTCATTCTGCAGAATTTTCATCAAGTTAGATTTTATGGCCCTTACAAAGTAAAGAAGAAAATGAATGAGTTAAATTTTAATATTAGTACTCTGATCTAAGTAAATTAATGGAGTACTACTTTATTGAAAGAGATAGCCAAGTAAATTATGCAATTAATTTAGTTGTATCTGTCCCACCAAATGCGGATTTGAATGAAGGAATTCAGGTGGATTCTACTGATCTTGGAACAACAAATCTTCGGAATTCGGAAGTTATGGAAAATCTAGACCAGAAACTTTTTCATTTACAAAATCAAGAAAAAAGTGAACTTAAACAATTATTGTCTGAATATGAGCACTTGTTTCCAGACGTGCCTACAAGGACAAACACAATTTTTTACGACGTTCAAATAGTAGATTCAAAACCCATGAAACAACACCCATACAGGATGAACCCTTTCAAACAAGAATACTTGAAAAAAGAGATTCAGTATTTACTGGAAAATGATTTTATAGAGCCCAGTAAGAGTGATTGTAGATCACCGTGCATTCTTGTTCCGAAACCGGATTAAACTTTCCGAATGTGTACGGATTATAGGAAGGTGAACAGTTTGACAAAAACCGATTCTTTTCCATGGCCAAGAATCGATGACTGTATCGACAAAATTGGAAATGCCAAATACGTCACTAAATTCGACCTTCTGAAAGGATTTTGGCAAATTCCACTAACGGAAAGAGAAAAAGAAATTTCGGCGTTTGTGACTCCAGATGGACTCTACCAGTATAAATTAATGCCATTTGGGATGAAGGGCTCTCCTAGTACTTTTCAACGCCTTATGAATATGATTACCTCTGGTCTAGACAATTGTGATGTGTATATTGATGATGTCATCGTCTACAACAACACCTGGAAAGAACATCTAGCCACGATTCGGAAGTTCTTCGACAGACTCACTGAAGCAAATTTGACTATTAATTTATCTAAAAGTGAGTTCTGCCGTGCTTGTATTACTTTTCTAAGACACATTGTGGGACATGGCCAAGTTAAACCTATAGATGCTAAGGTCAAAGCTATTTCTGAATTTCCTGTGCCTGTCAGTAAAAAACAGCTGATGCGATTTTTGGGTATGGCTGGGTACTATCGAAAATTTTGTTCTAATTTTTATGATATTGTTGAACCTCTGAAAAACTTGTTGAGAAAGAAAACAAGTTTCTTTGGACTGAGAAATGTCAACAGGCTTTTGATAGGTTAAAGGCCATACTTAAAAGTGCGCCAGTTTTAACAGCTCCAGATTTCAGTCAACCATTCAAACTATCTGTGGATGCAAGTGATGTTGGGTTTGGAGCAGTTTTGATTCAAGATGACAGAAATGGTGTAGAACATCCAGTGTGTTATTCCTCTAAGAAATTAAATAAACACCAGATAAACTACTCAACAATCGAGAAGGAATGCTTGGCTTTAATGCTAGCATTACAGTATTTTGAAGTTTATATCAGTTCGGCGCCTTCTCCGGTTGTTGTGTTTAGTGATCACAACCCCCTTACTTTCATCAACAGGATGAAAAATAAAAATCAAAGACTATTGAGATGGAGTTTGTTTTTGCAAGAGTACAATCTTGACATCAGGCACATCAAAGGAAAAGACAATTTAATTGCAGATGCACTTTCCCGTGTATAGAAATAATGTTTTCATATACAAATTGTATAATTCATAAGAGTTCTTCTTATGTAATATTTTTTACCTCATGTATAGTTTTCATCTGGTAAAAAAGAAAGCTTTATTACATAAATCTTTCTTTTTTCTTTATGGGGGAAAGTGCTACGACCCTATAGTTTAATTACATGTGTGTTAAAATATGAATTCTTTCTAATTCTTTTTATTTCATTTTTATATCATTAAATATAAGTATTATATTAGTGTTATGATGATGATGATTATGTTCGCAGGGTCTGACATTTTGATAGAAACATCGTGTTTATTTAGAACGTAAATGTGACTCGCGTAAGCACGATTTTTGCATGACGGTTTGTCGTTTCAAGTAAACAGTCTGAAATAGCTATGTAAATGATTGGTTGTGACCACGGTCATTTCTAGTAATACTTGTTGACATTCTATACTACTTTGGCTAGATTTCGAAATCGCCATGAGTTCTTCGTGCGTATACATGAAATGACGTTTCATTTTGCTTTAAATCCTCAGGTACCTGCGAAATAGTCGAGAGTCATATTTTAAAATCTTAGAGAG
>JAECUM010054917.1:0-12022 GCA_016617855.1 Megalonaias nervosa
CGGCAACATATCATGTTCAATACAACAATAAACAACATTGCTAATACATCAGTATATATTTAGTTCACACCCATTATTATTTTATGCCGATATGACATAAATAACTCGGAGAGGTAGAAGATTAAATCAAGAAACCTTAGGCCATGCTGGATGCTTGATAATATGCTATGTGGGACCATGCTAAGCGCAAAGAGTGACATCCCATATAAATCCAATAATAAATAGCCACCGAATACTCAATACAATTTAACAGAAATGACTCGTATTCTCTCACGATCAACCTGAAGGATTTTTGGAGTATACAAAATGAAAGTAAACAGTCAGATACACAGTATAGAACAAATGTTTACAGGGGAAAATATAGCTCAAGAGAAGAAGCATTTCACCTGTTTTGCTACTAATCAGTACAAACTACAAAATACAGATCTTATGCTAGGTCTGTCAATCTCTTATGCACTTAGATCACGATGAATATCTGGATGAGGTTCCAGCTGGTGCTTTGTCATCCTGAATGACCAATAAATCCTAATATTTTACCATGCACATTAAGACCTGCATAAGAGAAAAGAGGCAAGAAATACTGCTACACCTGTATTACTCTGAATTTTTAGAGGAAAAAACGGTATTGTTAACTCCAACAATCTTTCTGAGCTAATTAGATTGTTTCAATCACGTGAATGTGAAAATGTTTTTTTTTTTCCTCTTGTGAAAATCCATAAAAGTCAAGGCACATACCTTATGATCAGTTGATAAAGGCAGAATAACTTTAGATTGTTTAGGGGAATCGGTATGCCAAGAGGAATCGGTACGCTCTTTCGAAAAATTACATTCTAAGTATCAAAATAATTGTTCTGAGGAAGTCAAGCTTTTGGTACAAAGAAGAAGCGGCATATCAGTCGATAGAAGCAAAGTAACAGGAAATTATACCCAAGTTCATATTTAAAGGACTGCTCAACCATGAACAAGAAATAAACACTCATATGCCATAAACTCAATACAATATTTAACTCACAGGATACATTTGGCTGAACCATTATGGTCGACACATTCTCGACGTAGTCTTAACCTTTTCCACCCTTGATAGTTGACCCTATAATTATCCTCGATAGATGGATAAAATTGATACATTTTGCCTTGCCTCTTAAGTGTTAGATATGAATCTCTGATGCTATCTTCATAATGGGGCCATGAAGGTAGAAACTAGGTCGGTGTTCTAACAAAGATAAATGCATAACATTGAAACATTTCTTCTAATCGCGTAAGTGTGAGGTATGAATCTCTGATGTCAACTTTAAAATGTCATATGCGTCATTATTAACAAGACTGTTACATTTTTGTATCATTAGTCATTTATAGCGGTTTGTTTATTTATGATTTCTCCAAAGTGTATCTGCTCATGTGGAGATAAATTACTATAAAATTGCGTGACGGCATTTTATGCAATTTGTTTTTTCTTGCGTCTGTACTGAAATATGAATAATATTCATTTAAAAGGAGTGTAGATTTTGACACCCCCAAAAGGAGCATGAATAAGTATTACAATCCCCATTTATATTCCCCTATCTAGTACGTTAAGGCCAAAATATTCTACTTTGTTGTAATGGAAATAGTTCGAACACAGAGGTACAAGACTAAATTACCCCTACCCCATCTCAATTAAGTCTTCTATACATCAGAGAGAGGTTTGTTGAAAAAAGAAGTTAGTAGAATGAGGCAAATGGGTAATAATTACTTATATACATACAAAGAAACAGAAAATAATAATAAGTGTAGTTGACTGCGTCAGTATAAAAATAACGATTTTGTTCAAGGGTACATTGGACATTTACATAGGTTATTTACAAATTTAATAACGCATCAATCTGCCCAATATAAAAATTAATAACAAGTGAGTTCAAAAAGGTCCATCTGTCGGGTAGCAAAACCTTTAATTCTTCAACAATGATAGCTGTAATGTCACATAATAGTCTTCCGTTACGAAATTTACTAAAATATTCCATGTAACCTTAGAGTTTTTTGATTAATTATCCTATTTTCATATAGCCATTTCCTATCAAACATTCAGTTTGAGAATTTCAAAAATTTAGGTTACATACATCAAGGATATCATTTATTATTGGAACCATATCGCTGTAGAACAATCTGGCTGCAAATATTCGACTTTCCTTTTCTTTCATGAACATAGACCATGAACTCCATGTCATACACATGAAGAAAGAAAACTTTACATCATCCGTACAAGAATTAGAAATAATTGTCGTACTGTGAACAACGACTTATGTACTAACCATGCAAATCAATCATCGTTATAGTGTTGTGTAGAGGCACCTGATCTTGCATCTCTTCATTGTTGACAAGTGTAATATGTAGATCAACGAAGGATCTCGTTTCTAAATCTTAATTACCTAGTTTTGCCTGCGACGATTAGCCTCTTACTTCAAGGGTCATCACAACTCGGTTACGATCTAATTGTTAGGTTTTAAAGCTGTTCAAGATGTTATAAAGAAAACAAGACGATTTGCATGATTTTCCTCGCATTTTGTAAATTATTACTTACAATATAGCATTAAAAATGACCATGGTTGCGTATTTATCAATGTGTAAATTTTCCCTTATTACTCACAAAGTAAATAAAGTCCGAAGGACTTTATGTAAACTTTGTGAGTAATTAATCCTTATAATTCCAATTTACATCCTTTCTAACATCAGATCAGCAGATTTAATCAACAAAACATTCACTTTTCGAAGTTTTCTTTCATTAGCCTCTTAACTGCGATAGAATACATAGCCCTATCTTCGCTAGCCAAGATTCATCGATTCTTTATACAGTGATACGGGGTAGAATGTCATAGCGGGTCATGCCAGTGATATATTGTTATGATCATTATTTTAACAAATAAAAAATGGTTGTTGCGGTTAAACCAGGAATATTCCTTTTTTTTCGAAAATTACGCTTGCATATGGCTCGTGTTGTTATAGCAACGTCGTTGTTACTTTCTACGCATTTCGATCTTTCAAAAGCAAAATCGTGTCCCTCTTTTAGTGAGAGCCCTTGGTTGAGATATGACCCTGACCTTTAATAACTGCTGCTGTAACATGCTGTCGAGGCGAAATGCAATAATTTCCAAAGATTGGCTTCTAAAGCTTGCTATATGCTTTCTTAGGCAAAAGGGGTGAATATTGGAGTGCAGGAAGGTCTGTGCAATTACATTGTTTTAACTTCTAATGGTGGATTTTAATCTGTGGCTTGTAATTTTTTATCGGAAATCACAGGAGTGGGTGGGTGGGAACTTGTTGCTATTATTAGGGTGTAAGGCATTGATATAGATAAAACTTCACATCAAATGATCTAGAAACAGGGAACCAAAAATAGTCCGAAAAATTTATCGATGTGTAAGAAATTCCAGATAAGTATCACGTGACCGTTTACATCCAATCAAATTGCAGAAAACGCAGTCAGTTCATAAAAATTGGAATTATTGGATTTCTAAGTATTATTATCTAAATCATACGCATTGATGCTATTTCACTGCCCTTCCTCCCTCCCCCATCTCTCACGTATTATACAAAGTACTTTGATATAGGAGAATGGTTGTACCTAAGCTGGAGAAGTTATCTCGTATTGCTTCGTTACTATGGGAAAAATATATTTAAATATTTAAAGAAATGTTGAAGATGCTACAAATATATGCCATCGTTTTTAATTGACACAAAAAATTTAAATACTTTTGTAGCAATGCTTAGGCATCAATCAGTAGTATGTGACTTATTTTTCTCATTTGACTTCCATCGTAAAAATTGTGCCTTGGAAATGATTCTAGTATTTGATTATTTACACCAGGGAGAAATCTTCATTACCGTGAACTCAACAGGCTGACACGTAATGCTTTATTATAAAATAAAGTTGAAATTGTTTACATAAGTAGAACAATTTTTGTGCCGATTACTGGAAGACAAATGTTGATGATCTTGATTCTGATGGAGATGATGATTATAAAGATGATGACGATATTCACCTCTCATGAGCCTGCATTTCTCGGTGCGTGCGTGCGTGCGTGCATGCGATATCTAAATATTATCAAACATTATATCTGTGTATGTATTGAATGAGCAGATGTATTTTTTTTACTCTTTCATATTATATCGATGTATGTGCATAGGAAATGGCTGTTTCAATTAAGTTTTCTATTTTGTTTTATTTTACTTTAAACAGGACAGACCTAGTTTGAATTACCGTCAGTACTCACTTTTAAGACCAATCTAACTGCAAACATAACATTGATCCTGGTCTGACGTCTCATAATGCGTCGGCAGATGAGGGTCTGTTTTGTTTGTTCTACTGATTACTCACAATAAACTATAAGGACCCTGAACTGCCGTCGCATTATGCGACGTCAAATCTGAGTCTGTGCAGTTTGCAATTGGACTCGACTTATAAGTTAGTATAGCTGTATACTGATATTATTCCGCCATGTAGGCATCTTGCTTTGAAATTAAAGTTATTGGTAAATTAGAGTTTTGTTCACATATTTCAGTGTGAACAAAAACTCGAATTTACCTATAACTTCAATTTTAAACATTATCATAAAGTGACTAAGGAATCAGTTCTTCCGTCAGTGGTTTCTTATATGTAATTCAATGAGGCAGAGGTTGAACAGGAGTTTCGAGGACCAAAGCAGACATTTTATCCAATTACAAGAAGAAAGACAAATTACAGAGCATTATAGAAACATATAGCTCGAATAATGGGCATATGCATGTATGCACTTCTGTTATTATTAGTTCTGAACCTAAGATATGCAATGCAAGAGTAGATTCTAACAAACAATAATACATGATAATTTATCAAGGCAACTCAGCAAACTATTTCAAAAGTGTATTCTTGAATTCGTTGATGGAATACATCAAACTATATGTCCACCCTTCAGTGAGTAAAATATTTTGATCACACAGCTGAATTTTTTTTCTTTTCTCCTTTTAAAATTTGTCTTTACTTTGCACACACTTCTCCAATGGTCTCGATTAAGCAATGTTGAATAATGGAATGCCGAAAGACTGGCAAGTAAGGGCTGAGTAATTAGCGCGGCATTATTAAAGAATCTGAATGGAGGGTCAGACCCCAGTCCATATATGTTTGACACAGAGAGAAAATAATAATACTTCCTGCTTAGATAATTTCTAGTTCTCTTTGCATTCTGACCATCGAAATTACTTCATATTGTACGATATTCACAGGGGTTTAATAGGAAATTCATTTTAGGTCAAATTCAGTTCTCTTGAAAATTTAACGGTGTGTTCTAAAACGTAAACTTCAGCTTTTTCAAAAGCCGAATTGCAAACTGCATTTGAAACGTGACAATCGCATTGCCATCTCTTCTGGGAGATTGTACAATTTCTTGATTGTGTTTGGATTGTACAGTTTTGGGAAGCGTCTGGAGTCTAAATCGTGTTAATGTTAACAGCTTTAGCACTCCATGCTACGCCCCCGCTGTAATTTAGTTGATCAAATACAATAAAATCCAATTAATCTGTAAAACTTGCCTGGTTTTCTATAATAAATGAAGTGGGTTACAGGAAAAAAAAAAGTGAATCCATTAAATAGAAACATGCAATAGACGCATGTTTAGTATGTTATTTTGAACTGTAATACGAGTTTATTTTTTTTCCTCCACAATGGATGGAGACAATAAATGTCCGTTTTTGATTAAATACAAATAATGCGTTCTAGTTGCGTATAATCAATAACGCGTTCCATGCTGAAGTTTGTAGTAGAAACTACACTAGATGTTAGGTGCGGCATGATCTATTAACATCAATATAATCGTGCAATGGACACAACACTAAATTAACAATCCAAATTTTATTTTCAGTGCTCGGGTGTAACACATCAACACACTCGTACACAAGAACATTAAATACAAAATCAATGTTCACTGGCACAATAGTACTACGTTACAAAAATCAACCTTGAGCGAAAAAGCAAACACAACGAAACAGAGAAAGAGACCTTGTACCTAAGGTTAGCACCATTCTTCAAACAGTAAATTATGGAAGAAGTCATTAATTACGTATTTCATGTGTCTAAATCGACATATTTTGCATTCAGCTAAATTTACAGAATTTAAAGACCGCACACAGACTACCGTACAAACGACCAAAATCCTATTTTAGAAAAGGAGCAAATAAATTTTGCAAATAATCGTAAATAAAATTACCTATTTGAGACAGTCCTATTAGACAAAAATTAATCTCTGGATGTTTTTGTGTACCTTTCCAAATGAACAACAAAAAAAATAGTTTATTTTAATGCAATCATGAAAGTTTGTTTGCTTGAACAAACACCAGTGTACAAAAAGGGACAAGAAATAAGTACATGAAAGAAATGCGTAACCGAACAAATAACTTATATATCAAACAGGTAAACGAGAAAAAGATTTCCATACAGACGGGCCCATATTAGTCCTTAAGATGAAACTATCAAACACCCTTATTTAACACTGATGCATACAAAATATACATATTTGACACTGATGCATACAAAACGTACATGTTTGACACAGATGCGTACAAATCATACATATTTGACACTGATGCATACAAAACACACATATTTGACACTGATGCAAACAAAACATACATATTTGACACTGATGCACACAAATCATACATATTTGACGCTGATGCGTACAAAACATGCAACAATGGATATAAATACCTTTTTGGCAGTAATTTAATTTTTCTAAAAAAAAACACATGCGCTGAACATGTGAAGAAACAAAGGGAGACATGAACGATGCATTTCGAGTAATATTAAAATAACCTCAGAAGTTACAATTTGATAAAGGAAAAAAGAGTTTTTCAAGAGAAGGGTTAAGAATGTCTTTTCATCTGTAGAGGTAAGTAGTTTAAAATGTGCATTGGATCGTACAGAAGTTAAAACATGCAAGACAAGCTAATTTGACATGATCACTAAACCAGGCGGTAAAAAGAAACTACGTCCAAAAACATCACCAGCAAACAATAAAATTGTATACATGAAAAACGTGACAAGGTAGAATAGACTAAAATACAATTTTTTTTAATTGTTTATCTATGCTTATTTTACAAAATGAAATGAAATGAAAATAGATCATATAAAAATATATAACCTTGATTCCATTTGTATGTCAAAGGGCTGGAAATACAAAGAATAAACAGATTTGGATGATGCATGTTGCAAGTACCTCATACGACCGTATCTATAATTTTGATGATGATACGATCTGACGCAAAGTATCTAACAGACATGGATTGAAAGATACTTTAGTAACATGGACTGCTAAAATTTAAAAATACCAAAATTCTCAAGAACATGAAAAAATGCAAACGTATATGTATTAAACTTGTTATGGTGTTAGAAATAGAAAGAAAATGTTCAAGACACTCGAGGAGACATTTGGGTTTTGCTTTTTCCAAGACTGTGGGTACGAAGTTAATATGTTCTGAAGAAATAACACACGATAAATAAATTTAAATTTACTCAACGCATAGAATTTTTGTGTCGCGATCGTTTTTCTCTTCAATTTACAAGGAAATGAATGGTAAGTTCAAGATTCATGGTCTTACATTTTTCTTTTAAGAAAAGGTAAATCAAAACTGAATTCTTGAAATCTTGTAGGGTAGCTGCATTTTGAAAAAGAGCGAATCGTTATGAAATTAGTTCACTTTAATTTCAAAAATATGTGTAGGAGTTGCATCAGTTCTAGCGAAACGCATTCTCAGCATATGGTCATTGATCCTATTATGAACATTACGCCAGTTTTCGTCAGGCCTCAATGTATTTATTTAGAAATACTCTCTCTTCGAAATATTGGGCTTCAAAGAATCATGTAAATGTCAATGGTAAATGTCACTGCTCCAAGTCAAAGACTGTTTTTGTTTGATAATTTTATGTTAGATTCCTGGGGTTTCTGACCTTATTCATACTCAAACCACTATTGAATCTGCTCGACTAAGTGTCAGGACAGCATATAAGCAAGCTTTATATTTTTATTTTGACATTCAATTAAATGGAAATTCAATTAAATTTACGTGTACAAACTTCGGTCGACTACGCATTTGACAAGTAGATCCTGTATCCAATTTGCCAAATAGCAAACTTTAAAATCGCTTTGCATGCAAAACCAGTATGCTTACAGAGATAAATATAATGACAAATTTTGGTTTTCTGTGTGTATATCTGGTTGAAATTTGTCAATTTGTTTGAAATTGCACAATCTTACGCATTTTGTATCGGCCTATATATTAATATGACTATATGACATTCATAAGCATTCATTTATGCAAAAAGGTGTAATTGCCACAAAGACAGGTTTCCGTTTCTTACCATGAATTACCGTTGTGAAGAGATTTGTAGTAATTTGTCTCACATTTGACTACAAGAATCTAACCAACAACTCAAGAGACTTTATTAAGGTTATCATAAATTTGGCGTGTTTTTTTGCATAAAGGGGTATTTTTCATATATAAAATGTAAGTATTTCATCATCTGATAAGCGTTTTGGTACTTTTGTTCCCTTACACCTATTTTCTCCATGCTGCTTCGTCCCCCACAAAAGTATTGCAGTGGGACAGAATACAGGACACACGATACTAATGGTATGGAAAAATGGGAACCAGCCTGGATATGGGTGAACATTAAATACAGTATATATGGGTTTGGGTGGCCAGGATTGGTTAATAATGTAAGTTATGTTTTAGGTAAAAGAATCTTTTGAGAGCTTATCCTAGTTGTAAGTGAAAAAAATACAGACATTTTTTTATTGATGGAATTTCAGTCCTTTAACAGTCTTAAGTTTGGAACACTCATTACTAAAACTAGCACCTGACTCTTTGGTGCGAAATTGAAAGCACATGTTTCAAACACGTGCAGGTCCAGAAAATGCCGCGGCTCATATCCTTTCCTCTACACAGAAGCTGACATCCAGGTTTCATCTATACTGATAAATATTGGTTTGATCATGGGCACTCAGAAATTTTAAGTTATTGAATTTTTAATATCATGGTGTTTGCATAGGTTTACTATGGGAACTGAATTAGTACCATGATTCCTACAAAACCTCCTGATACAGTATTTATGTATCAGTGGGGAAACATAAGGTGACTTCTACGTGAAAACATAAAAGAGCGTGATGGGGGATCCATCACGCCAATTCTGTGTTGATGACAGCGATTTACTTGTATTTCATATTATTGCAGTCATGATCGATCCCTTATATGTTTATGATGTTTATATAATATGACCTTTTATTTAGTGACATAGTAACCAATCCAGCTATACGCTTATGTTTAGCTGTGCCCAGCAATGTGAAACCAGGTTAAATAAAAAAGATAAAATCATACAAGGTTATCCTTCAAAATATGTAACCACGTATAAAATAATAATTTTGTGCACACCTATTGGCAAGGCGGGATGACGCTGCGAGTCATCATCTGAACATTTTCAGTGAAAACATAAAAAATTACATGAAGATCAGTCTTATAGCAGATACACGCTATATGCGAAAACTTAACAAATAGTGGCCTTATTATTTCCTGCGGATGATATAATAAGGAATGATCGGGGCTTGAAAGACCGTCCCGGACATATGAAGACCTTACTGCGTTTACAGAAAAATATGCAAACCCTTAACAAGACTTTATATCTATTGAATATTTAACCAACATACAGAAAAATATTTAGTTTTCTCACGATCAGATTTATCATAATCCTTCTCTTGTTGTAGGTAAATTTACTTACATTTTTCTGTTGTTACTGAAAACTTTCTGCTTTTATTCTTTTGCCAGCATCCCTCCTGGATCATCATTTCTGATTCATAAAGTAAAGGTGAAATAAAAGTGATTGCAGACATCGTAACGCATGTAGTAGATAAAGACATTTGAATAGCTGTTTTGCCAAAGATATTATCCATTGCTATGGACAACATATTCTAATAGATTTGCCTTGCAAACTTGTCCCTTAAGGGATACATCTTGTTACCCAGCATTCAGCCACATATAAGTGTGGAAGCATCCAGACTAGAATGGATACTTACTTAGATGAATAATCACATCAAAAGTGAAGTATCTAGGTATTATTTATGTGTGTTTGTTCTGTTTGAATCGTATCATCGATATGTCGTGAAACCTGTAGATCTTTTGCAGGTAAAATAACCCAAATCTTCAAAATATGTGCTAACAGACTTTGTTACAGCTTTTCCATTTTGCAATTAACTGATAAATTCCAGTGGCTGATCCAGAAATATGTTTTGGGGTTGAGGAGCGTACAGAAGCAGACGATTGAGGACAAGGCACGGAACTCTCTGAAGCTCCTGCATTTTAAGCGTTTTTATGGCATACTTTTAGCTACCTAACTCTAAAATACACTTCATCTATGAAACATCCCGGTTGGTTAGCGCTAAGGTTTACTTTTTGTAGTGGGGGAATGAGATAATTAATTGATTAATATTTTTGGAAAGCTCTGATTAAACTAAGTTATGGTAAACCCGACACTTTGAAACTATCATGTGATTCAATTGTCTATGTTATTGATCAAATAAGAGAGAGAGAGAGAGAGAGAGAGAGAGAGAGAGAGAGAGAGAGAGAGAGAGAGAGAGAGAGAGAGAGAGAGAGAGAGAGAGTCTTGTTGTTTCTGAAAACACATCATACTATATCACGGATACGTTGTACGTGTTGAGTAAACTTAATTCCACCCCATTTCTATACTCAAGTTTATGTTGAGGCAAAAGATAAATTATTAATGCTGCTATTCAATTCATGTCAGATTTTATACACCATAGGATTCCGAGTGAAATCAGGAGATAGCGCATAGCATAAAAGGTAGATATAATCAGAATTGTCCATCATCTCTACTCATCATCTACTTCCACAAACTTGAATATATTATAACCCCTGTTTACCGAATGTAGAATTACAAATATGATTTGTAATACTATTAGACCCAGAGCTAATAGAACTTCACAAAGTAGCCAACATTCTGTACCGACAAGTATCTAAATTTTCGTCTCTACACTTTACACGACATTGACACATTTGCTTGAAACTTTATAACTTGTAGTATTTTAGTTTGGATACAATGCTTGTTCATCATCTAATCGGTGCTTTCATTCATGCGGAACGTTGATTTCGTCTACAGAACAAACAAAAGAACAATGCAGGAAAGACTCTGTATGTCACATATATCCGGGTTAAACAGGAACGATAACGGTCACGGTTGTGACTGCCGGATCCTAAATGCACCTTGTTTCGCAAATAGATCTCACAAAAACTAGATCAAAGATCCAATTTGAAACATTTTAAATAATGTGACATATGAAATCAAAGCAACGCAAACATGTCTTGACACGTTGAAAAGTACTAATATTACACAATTTCTTTTTAATATTTATCGCTCTTTGCATATAATTACGTTGATTTCGTAGATTTAAACATTGCGAAATAGTGGATGAATATTCAGATTGAGAGATCTGTGTGACAAGGTTAATAGGAAATGATAATGAAAAATAATACAAAAGAAATAAAGTCTGTGTCCGATAGTTTTTGAGAGAAGGCTAGATATAAAACTGAGAGGCGTAAGTCAATAAACACTAAGAGTATTAGGATCTTTCAGTTATTTCTCGCCTTTAAATATTTTTCTCTCATAACATTTGATCATCACATACAGAATAAAAACAAAAGTTAAAATAAAGATAAACGATATATAACCATATGGATGTAATTTAAATTATTTTTATTTCATTTTCTTAGCGTTATTACCGTTCATTTATCATCACTGATACTATCATCGTCATCTTCATAATTGTGTCTCAGCAGTTTTTTTCAACAAGATAATCTTGGCCTGCAAAAGGGAAAAAAGAAATGAAAAGTAAAAAGTAAAACCGCTCAGGCTAAATATCACCTTCAAACATTGAATCTTATAGTAAAAAGTAAAACCGCCCAGGCTAAATATCACCGTCAAACATTGAATCTTATATTAAAAAGTAAA